>CM057835.1:3662500-3732500 GCA_030068075.1 Paguma larvata
GTGGATCTAACCTTCTCCTACAAGAAATAAATAAGGAGGTTAAGTAGATGCTATCTTTTAACAAATAGTTTCTCCACACTGTATTACAACTTTATGAATGACAAAATAAATCCCTCATTTTGAAAATCTACCATGATGTACATTTAACAAAATTACATCTACGAAACCTCAGTATATGTACTCTATTATTCATACGTAATAAAAATGTTAAACCAGAGCTTAGTGCCTGTCATGAAATGACACAAGCCAGATAACAAAGAACTAACTAACGCCACCGCTTGACTTTCAGAAAACCCCACGTGTTTTACAATTTGCTCTGTGAAAATAAGTTCACGTGCTGGTACTATGAAAAGAATCTGAAATGTGACCAATGTAAAGTCCCCTTATAGAGACTGAGGCCTGCTCTTCAGTGGGTGCTTCCTGGAGCCACACGATTTCTGACTCTCAGATACTGTAACTGATCTGGGCGTCCACGCCACGAGGCAGTGAGCACGACAGCCGTCCAGGAGATCCAGCTGTGCGGTGGCGGGGGGACCTTCAGGAAGCTTATACTGAGGCAACTCCAGGACGGAGCTGGGCGGGGATACGCTGCTCTGCCTGCCCTGTGGACCGAAGGAGGGAGGGCGTCCACCTGTGCTCTGGACGCACTTTAGGAAGACCTGAACACCCACTCTACCCCAAACAATGTTTCAGACAGGGGAGACAAAGACCAAAGACGAAAAAGAGTGAGATTTGGCTCTTAAGAAAATCACAGGCTAATAAGGGAGAAAAGTCATTCACAAAAATAACCGCGATGCCATAAAAAAGAAAATGTAAAATGCCATCATAAATTTAAAAGCAGCAGCAATTAGTGGGGTGGGGCACATTAAAGAAGGCTTCCCAGGGGTGGTACTTAATCAGATGGTAAGAGGCGGGGCACGTGGGTGGGAGAAGAGGCTGGAGGACCTGGTGAGAGAATGCTTGGAGGGGTCCCCGCACTGGAGGTGGCAGGCCTTGACACACCACATTCACAGTGACTCTGACTGCCTGCCACCACCTTGAGGAGGCCACCAGTTTCCTCGGAAAAGCGTGAAGCCCGGTGACCTACATCAGGCTGGGACAAACGCTGTTAATGCTTTTCTATCCCCCATGGTGGTCTTCCTTAAGAAACTTCCTACTTAGCTGGATTTGTGGTGTATGAGAAAGAGTCTGTTTGTAAAAAGTTGGGAGTCTCCTCTTTGTTTGTGAAGATAGTTTTCTACTAGGTCAGCTGAAGGATGTAGAAAGATGAGGAAGCGACAACTATGGAGAGGTCACGTCCTGAAAGGGTGAAGGAGAGAAGCATACAACAGCAAGACGGCGTCTGGCTCCCCTTGTACGTAAGGCCCTTCCAAGTTCACGGTACACAGTGGTGGCTATAAATAATTCTGGACAGACCGGGTGAGCTAAACTGGTGATGAAGAGTTTCATCCTTTGCTTGGTCTTTACCCGAGTCAGAATGTGGTATCTGTGTGCTGCAGCAACAGGGGCCATGCAGGCTGCCCGGAGCCCCTGACTTTCATACCGTTTGGTCCTGTCACCTTCTTCAGCATCTAACATGATTTTACAGAGTGAGTATTCCGAACATGCAGAATGTGACATAACTGCGTACCCAGCACCTAAGTGTACGTATAAAGTCCATGTTTTCCATATTGTTCCGGTACCTTCCTTTGGTATTCTAAAGTTCTTATATAAATTTTTAAACCTTAAACATTTATAAGTTAAATTTTTAAAAAACTGTATCACAGGCCATAGCGGAGGAATAACAAATGTGCTGTGCAGAAACCCACCTCTGGGAGGAGAGGAGGGGTGCCTCAATACCATTTCCAGGTCTTACAGACTTCGGCTATTTTATAATATTTAATAGAAAGTTCAAAATGCCAAAGAGTGCTGTAAGACTTGTAATGAGAAAAGGTATTTTCTTACCTTCTCATTCCTCAGGCTTCTACTGGATATAAAGAGATCTTAAAAGGTTTCAAAGGGCAAAAAAGAGTCACAAGCAAAAGAAATCAAAATGATACCAGACTTCTCAAAAATGTGGGGATCAGAAGACAACGTACTAATGATCAGCACATTTGAGGGAAACGGTTTTAAATGCAGAATGTTACACGCAGCACCTGTACCAGTTCCTACCGAGAGATGTCGTTACGAAGTTCTTGGCTTCCGGGGATTGAGACGTCTAACTTTTTGGACTAAAGCCCTTTTGCATGTGGGTAAACACGAAAGCCAGTTAAGGGTTCATCTTTTAGTGTAAGTTTATAAGGCTTCCCAAATTAAATTCTAAGCACTTTCTGATACGTTCACGGTAGGTTTTTTTATTTCCCGTTACGTGTGCTGTTTTCTCCTTGGCACCCCTCCCACATGTGGAATGGCTCCAGGCCCTCTTTGGTCACCCTGTTAAATCTGGTGGAGAATCTGCCTTCTTGGAAATCACTCCTGGCATGACTTGTAACAGCAGAGCCAAGACTAAATAAAACCCACACCTCCAGACTTAAAATTTTGAAATGAGTATGTGAAATATCTCGTTGTTAGACACATAACAAAACTAGAAATTCTCGCAGGGCTGTGACTCAGCATTATGTACAAACTGAAACTGCAGAATCGGTGGGGAGCTGAATTATATGATAATACCATTATCCTAATAGATGCTTCTGCCTTAACAGATACTCTCTTATAACTGCCTGGCTTTGAATGCTTAAAGGGCAGAGAGGTTATGTCAAAATATAGAACTACTTTTTTGAGTTCTGTCCTTACCTTTATTTTTCCATATTACTAAACGAGATAAACATCCTAACAGGAGATTCTATTCTATCTTCATCTTCCTCAAATTATATTTTTAAGTGTTATTTAAAACATTTAAAACCCTATTAGGTGAATTATTCATTCAATTTATTAGCAACTTAATGAAAAACCTGCACATATCCCACTGACCTATGAAGACAAGGTGTTTTGATACTTTGGTGCTTCATTACTTTATAATTTTTTAAATACAGTAAGAGGTATCCCTAGTATATCTTTATGTTCTTTTCTAATCTCTCCAATCCAGGATAATTTAGGAAGTCATTGCTTTAGCAATGCCTCTTAAAGCCTACCTCTCTTCCAGAAGGCTCAGTCTAGGTATGCACAACTGGGAAACTGGTACAAACACAGGCATATAAAAAAAAAAAATCATCCCTGTTAAAATGTAAACAATCTTAAAATATCCATCAGCTGGGGAGTAGATAAATAATGGGTTTAATCACAAAATGGGATACCAAAATGTAGAAAAACGCATCAACTAGGGCTACATTTATTAGCAATCTGAAAAATGTAACTGCTTTAAAACAAAACAAGTTGGATACAGAACTGTACCATTTTGGGGAAAAAAAAAAAGCATTAAATACAAACCTATTAGGTCCACATGCAGAAGCCTGCACAGGACACGAGGGGTCTGAAAAGAGGGGTTAAGGAATGCACAGGGGCTAGTGTTGACTACAGAGTTACAATTTTGTTGTTTTGAAAAGAGAAGGAATTCAAAATAAATATGGCCATATGTTAACATCTTCACAAATGCTTTCAATGTTTTTGAAATTTTTCACAATTCACAATGGATATTTTAATTAAAAAATCAAACAATATTTCTTATCTTTTCTACATGACTCCTTGGACCAGTCTGGTCAAATTAATAAGTCACACAAATTCACATCTACAAAAAAAAGTACAGCAATGAGTGTGACCTGGTGTGGTACAAATAAAATTTTAATGGAAGAGTAAGCTCAACTTTGTCAAAATATTAACTAATCATCCAGTTATTATCTCTCAAAACTGTGGAACGAAGGTGTTGACTGATTCAAAACTATTCCAGTAAAGCCCAGCTGAGGCCGGAAAGCATAACTGGCGGGCATTGCTGGTCTTTACGGGGAAAACCGGAACCCAGAGCTGTGACCTCAAGGCCAGGTACGGATGATTCCTACCCACACCATCCACCACAGTAATGAATTTGTTTCAACAATTTCTAAGTTACTCGAATACTACCAATGCCCAGGCAGTTTCTTTGACATAAAAGCCTCTTATTAAAATTATTATAATTTAATAATTATATAACCACACATAAGAGATGAAATGAAAACAGAATATGAAGGAGTCTTTGCGCAGTAGGGCTACCATACGAATTCTGCTGAGCTGCAAACAGAACTGAAAACAATCACTTCCTTGAACAAAGACGCACATAAAAGGCCCAGAACGACAACCGCTGAAGAGCCACCACAATGCTCAATTAATTCATGTGAGCGTCTTATGCTGAAAAAGTGCCCCCAAGGATAACAAAGCAAAAATGACAAAGTTCAGGATATTCTGTCATGATAACAGATACACTATCTGTAAGCACCAGAACTGTGAGATGCTTCTGTTGTTTTTGGCCCAAGAAACATCTGAGTAAAAATATACACTACTGCTTTTAGACCGATTAATGAGAAACGGGCGCTAAATCCGTATTAAATACCCCGGTGTTATTCCACACTATGAATTCTTATTCATCTTATTTCTATGAAGTTTCCAAGCACTACACATACGTGTAAATAAAATACCCAACTTTAAACCGCACAGAAAATTATCATCATTTTTCTCTGAATTGAGTAATGCAAAAGGTATAACGACAGCTCAATAGTAACTATGAAGACACTCGACGTCCCTCTGACCGTTTCCTTCCAAATATTTGTGTGCATGTATATGTGTACAAAGTCCAAATAAAAACTTTGACTCAATGAACGGAGTTATAACCTGAAAGCACAGATATTACATGATAATGCTAGTATCCAGATTACTTAAACGAGGCTAGACTGGGAGAGTGGCCTGTTTTCTATTATATATAAAACATGAGGATGATTTATATCAAGAAGCCACAAAGACCTAAGATTAGAAAGGTTTCATTTACTAAATTCAACTCCTCGGGCTCATGCGTGGCTTACAGATGAAAGCTGGGCCGCCCTCCCCACCGCCTCCAGGGCTTTTATGCAGCAAGGGAGCCTGCTACTTAAGCCAAGAGGCTGGAGTGCATTTTTGCCCTGAACAGGTGATAATTAGCCTAATTAACAGGCTAGATCCTTGTTAACTAGTTGGAAAAGAAATTTAACCTAACTCACACCAAAGCCTGTCATTTGAAAACCTCTTAACATATCATTCAGATTCTAAAGCTGTGAGATATATTTTCTGGTTCTTTCAATCCAATCCAAAGGTTGAAAAGCTTTGTGTCAAAATTACTTCTGGGAGGAGCAGTAAGCAGAATGTTAATCCCAGGTTGCTTCAGTCTGCTAAGAACCGAGAGAATGACGCATTCTGAGGCAAAACAGCCAAGGATTACAAGGGCTAGGCCCTCAGAGATTTGAATTCATCCTTCCAAATCTCATTCCCGTGAAATTTTTCTTTGTCAAAGAGACCATAAACTCAGGTCTACCCAAAAGCTTCCCGTGAGGCCTGGCTGGAATCTTCCCCACTCCCCTGCGCGTGCTGTCCCCGCGCTCACCGGCACAGCAGTATCTTCCGTGAGGGGCTTGGAAAAGCTCTGTGCAAAGGACAGCGAACACCTTCTCCATGGCGTGGCGGCCTATCAGGGCTTTGATACAAACACCTCTACCTCCTTAGGACTAGAGCGGCCACGGACAGTAAACAACAAAGGAGTGTGGCTGTGTTCCGATAAAACTTTATTTACACAAACGGTTAGTGGGCCTGATCTGGCATGCAGGCCATAGTTTGCCAATCCCTGGCTTAGATGACAAGTCACATTCCCGCCCGCCCCCCCTCCTCCAAGTCCCCCAAATATCCTGATCTACACAGGGCAACAGACCCCGGACCGAGGGCTGCTGAAAACAAAGCTCCACTGAGTCCCCTTCTCAGGGTCTGAGAAGTTGGTTTCGTCCTGAAAGAGTTTACGTTTCCTGCATGGATCTAAAGCGCCAACACGAGAACAGGTGGAAGGAATTATACCGCATACGAGACCTATTCCCGTCACAGGCCGCCCCCTCCGCTTCAAACTACCCCCTTTCAAGGGTTTCACAGAGCTGGAGGGCTTGGGAAGTTGAAACAATTTTAACTAACCATAGAAGTCAAGTCCTGAAGAACAAGACATATATTAAATTGCCAAAATCCTCTACTCTGGACTAAATGAAATTTTATCGCTTCAGGTTAGGGAAGAAAACACTGGATTTAGGTAAGGAAGGTTAAAATAGCACTTACAAATAAAGGACCAATATTACTGTTTAAAGACTATACAAAGAGAATTTCTTTTAAATCATTGTTCTTACTAATATAAATAAACCGAGATAAATCCACGAAAGGAATTTCAGATTTTATTTAAAGATTCATCACAAATGCTTGACTATTGTTGAGTCCATGGACATTTACAACACAATCCTAACAATCTTCAAATTATAATCACTCAGCTACTTCTATACCAACTGATCAATTAAAAAAATAGGTGTTAAAACCTACTGTGTGTCTAGAAATGACCTATGCTATGTTCAAACCTGTAAAGACATAGTGGCTCTGCAAAAGGAGCCTATAATTTAATGGCAAACACTAAGTTCAATGAAAGAATTAAAGACAAAAGGACCACATTATGTTGGGCTTTTAAAAGAGACTTTAAAAGATGTTTAGAAAAAGCACTGGTGGCCATGGACTGAAATCACTAGAAAGACTTCACAGATGAGGAGGGGCTTCAGGCGAGCCTGAAAGAACAGAGCAGACATCAGTAAGGCAGGGAGCAGGCGCTGACAAGCTCCAGCTCCAGAGAAGAGACAGGCAGACCTGGCCAGGTGGTGTGTTGAGCCTTGAGCCAATCATCTGACCCCACAGGTGGGTGGGGCACGTGCTGCGTGGAAGAGGGAGGCAAAGTTGCCGAGAGGAAGTAGAGTCAGGTTGAGATGATCCCAATCACCAGACAGAGGAATTTGGCTTTGAGAGGACAAAAGGAAGCACCGATCTACTGTTTTTCTCTATCCCCTTCCTAGGCCTCCTCAGTGCTTGTGTTTCACAATTATTTGGTTATAATTTTCTAAGGAGGTGAATGTGCCTTTACCCTTCACGAGTGCCCACGACCACTCAGATGCAGTATATATACAAACAAGCCACAAACATGCGCATGTCTGGGGAAAAAGAAAAACACACCTACCATTAACAACGTTCACATCTAAGATTTATGATGAGCTCACTTTTATATTTAGCCAAGTAATGCAGTCTTCCAAACAGCATGTTAGCGCTAACAAAGGCAGCTGTCTTTTACGCAACGTACCTGTCGATGCTACGAAAACACTACCTGAGAGCCAGGAAACTAGATCATTTACGGGTCAATGGGGAAAACATTTTGCTAGGTTTTCAGATGACAATCTCAGCAGTTACTGTATTAGAATGAACTGGTTAACAAATATAAACATGGTAGATTTTACCAGCAAAACCAAAAACAGACTTATGGAAAGGAGAAAAGCACTAATAGAAAAAATAATCAACTACAAAATTAATTTTCTTTTTAAATTTTAATATGTTAAAATTAAACACAACTGATATATTAATGGAAGCTGAGTATGAACAAGAACTTCTGTCCCAATTCTGACAACCTGTCATAGTGCTACTCCTCAAAAAACTCTGATCCGTACAGAATTTATAAAAGTTGTAATAAGGTCTTATACTGTGGTGTTATAACACCATGTCAAGAAAATGTTTCATTAGCATGACTGTATGAAATTTTACAAGGACAGACAAACATTATAGAAAAAGCCCTGCATATCTCTATGGAACAAATTCCAATCCCCTGTTGTTAATAAGCCTGATAGTTTCACAGGAGCGATGCTGCTCGGTTTCTTGCATGCCGAGAATTCGGAAATAATGTTCGGTCCAGACATTCATGGTGCTGGGAAAGAGAAGTTAGTGTCCAGGCCGCGGACAGCCTCTCTGAGCCTCAGTAGGGCCATGTAATTCTTATTCCTGTTGTGTACCGACATCGGTATTTTTAAAAATACTCGGCACAGGACATCTCTTCATTCTGTATCACAGTTAGATCACTGGTGTTCTAGAAACAGTAAATCAAGAGAATGATCTATTATTTCACATTGACTTAAAACAGCAACAATAAGAAAGCCGTAGTTTCCTTCTGTGGTTCCTGAAGCAATCCTCCCCAGTGAAGACCTATCATGGTGGTTTAAAATGAGTAACCATTTTTCTCAACAAAATTAATAAGCTGATGACAACATGAATGACCATAAGTAGTGCTTGGATTATACCTCTAACATAGGACATTTAAACCCATTAATACTGTAGCCCTGTTAGAACCAGTAACTGATATCCAGTGTATTTAACTCTCTGAACTTGAGAATTGTTCTGAGTTAAGGGACGATAGACTATCACTATCCCAAATGACTTCTTATAGGACTCAACACACAACAGATTAAGTTGAAATGAATAAATAAGATATTTCTTTTTACCAAACAAGTTAAAATTTACCTTCAACATATGCACTAGTATTTTTTTTTTCTAAAAGATATTACTGTAACACTGGAACATGTTCCCTAGACCTCTGATCTTACACGCCAGCAAACATCCTGCAGGTCTTTATGTGTCTATTATGGAAACAGAATTTCTAGACATTTGAATATATTTTCCAGATTTAGAAAGGACTGTCCAACCTGATGGTGACTGATTTGCTGGAGCTGGGAAAGGCAGCCTTTCCAAACTTAGGTATTTCATTGTCTTGGCCTTTGTCATCATCTCGGCCTTCCAGCATGTCAGGATGATCTAGGGAACCATTTGAGCTCAAGGTAAGATTGGCTAGAAGGGTTGAGATGTATTGCCCAGCAATCTCAGAGTTCAGTACAAAATTGACCCTTTCTGAGACCTCAGTCCGAAGAGCAGCAGTTACAGCACACTCCAGAGTAAATATCCCGGGGCACCTGTGCACTGGAGCGTCACCAAGACACAATGTGAGTTCAGCAGACGAACTCAACGTGGACATTGTAGAGCCTGACACGGATCACTGCTTGCTTTAAATCATAATATTCTGACATTCAAATATACAGAAAGATCATGTGGTAAGGGATTTCATTTGTTCCTTTCGAAATCACAGGTGCAAGGGAAAGTGCTAAAATTAGATTAACATAAAAAACAAGTCTTTAAGGGTTTTAAAGTTATTTTGATCCCCCTGAGAGCAAGCAGTTAATAAAATACTAGTAGGCTCCTCGCCGTTTCTTCTACGTGGCCACTATACACTGGGCATGGAGTCACCCGTGAAGAAGCGTGAATGAAACCAGGGAGTGCGTGCAGATTCGAGGTATATGCACATGGGAGAAACTCTCAAATTCAGGGCGAAGCAATTCACTGAGCTGCCGGGCAACACAAGAGAGCATTATTTATTATTATTATTGATACGGGCACCTACGGATTCTTTTTTTCACAAAACATATTTGTGGATTTCATCTTCATCTCATATATTGTAAATTATTTTGAAAAGGAAGTTCAGGCAGGCATCTATAAACATCGCATATATAGATCACTTATACTAATTTTTCAAACCTTCAACACCTCACGACTATATGGGTTGCCATTCTCATTTATGGCCTGCCTTCCGGCATTCAAAATACTACACTACACTGCTTTCTCATGTAATTAAAGTGCATAAGCGAAAACAACTGGGAAGATGTAGGTGATAAAATATACTTATACTTGGCTTAGGGACAGTGTTAGGGAGGCTAAGATACAGAAGTAACTCAACTACCAAAATGAGGTTAGTGACAAAAACGACTTTTCAGTTATGGGCTGGGAAAGAACAGAAATGAAAGGCAAAGAACTGGCTGGTTTAGACTTTATGATACAAAGAAAAGGAAACTGCTCAATGTTTGATACCATTATCTCTTTTTATTAAAGACTTTTCAGAGTAAAACACATGGAAATACAGTAAAGTCCAAAAAGTTATTTCACCGCAGGTCGTAACGAGGAAGCTTCGAGAGCAAGAGTAGCAGGGAAAGTTCGGCGGCAGGCAGGCCAGCTGCCCCAGCAGAACCCGCAGGACACAGGTCGCTGCACGAGAGCCCAGCACGCCCAGCAGCCAGGAACACGGACGTCCTGTTCTCCCATAACTAGCCTGGGGCGCTGGTGTCTTCAGTAAGTATCTGACTCCTACTCAGGAGTAAGCCTGGACACGCGCATGGCAGCCTAAGACGCGTGAGCAGCCAGCAGAGGGCCCCTCCTTGCCGCACGCTCACTTCCTGACTGGCCGCAGGGCCCTCTGGGGATTCTCAGCACTCACCTTTGTTCCTTCCTTCCTCCCAGAGACCTGATGTAGGGTCTGGGCCTTACGTCTCTTCGGTCTGACCTGTATTCAGTCCTTCCGTGACCTGTGTTCTGACCTCCAAGTTCACATCTGCAGCTCTGCGATCTAGTCTGTAGTCAGCTGACCACTCGACACATCCACCGGGATGGCTAAGAGGTTTCTCAAATCTGATGTGTCTACACCTAGCTCCGAATGTCCACCGATGGGACCTGCTCATTTTTGCCTCGCTAGTTAATGACACGACTTCATTCTTCCCGCTGTGCAGGCCAAGATCTTGGCATCATCCATTCATCTTTTTCTCCTCCAACCTACCAGTGAACCTGTGGGTGGTGCTTCCTGGATCTACTCCGAGTGTGGACACTTCCATCTACGTCTGCTGCCACCACTGGGGTCCGACTCACCACCCCTTCGTGGCAGGACTGTAATGAGAACCCCCCCGCCTCGGCTATCCCCCGTCCACTTTCCTACCGTCCGGCCCACTGTGTGCGCACCGTAGACAGCGCTTCTGTTAACACCTGTGCCAGACCATGTCAAGCCTCTGTCCAGAACCTTCTCAACCCACACAGAAGAAGAAGTCAGAGTCCTTGCAGAGTCATCCAGAGCTTCACGTGGCCCAAGCTCCCATGAACTCCTCCTTCCGCCCTGTGCCTCACTCCTGGGACACATGAAAGCCTCTTCCCTGTGCCTCAAGTACTCCTGTGGCTCAGCCCCTCTTGATTCACTTGTCACCTTTTCTCCAAGGCTTTCACTTGGCCCCCCGGCTCCCCCCAGGGTTCCTCCCTCTTTTATTTTACTGAATCATCACTATTTTAATACTGGTATGTGTCTCACTTTTCATTTCAATTACTGAATATCTCCCCCACACCAAAATGTAAGCTCATGACAGCAGAAAGTTTGCCTGTTTTATTTTCTGCTGTATCTCTCGGGCCCAATACATTGCCTGGCACATAGTAGGCACCTAGAAAATGGCTGTTCAATTGATGAATTAAATATTGCAAAGGGGCAAAATTTACAGAATTAAGTTTCTTAAAAATGATTTTTTTAATGTTTATTTATTTTCAGAGACAGAGCATGAACAGGGGAGGGCCAGAGAGAGGGAGACACGGAATCCGAAGCAGGCTCCAGGCTCAGAGCTGTCAGCACAGAGCCTGACACAGGGCCCGAGCACACAAACCTCGAGATCATGATCTGAGCCCAAGTCGGATGCTTAACCGACTGAGCTACCCAAGCGCCCCAAAGAGGTTTAACCTCAAATACGAGTTACTGGAATCACTAATTTTCATCCACTGTAGGGGCTTTTCTATGTCATGCTTACACAATACTATATAGCTGATACAATCAAAGTACTACAGAGAGACAGAGCTGAAATGTTTATTGAGGCAATATAAAATCAGAACGTTAGAAAGAAAGATATATTTTGGCCTTCCAATTTTTGAAATCTAAGCCTCACTGTATTTGTATTCAGGTAGCTCAGACATCAGTGCCCGATGACTCTGTAAGCCTACCCTGCGAATGCCGTAGAGCAGACAGCTGATCGTAGATACTGTTCACAACAATTAAGGATTCTCCTGTTTGCTCTAAGATCATAATCATAACTTTGAAGAGATGGTTCCAGGTGTTCGATAATAAAAAAAATATTAACAGACTTTGGAGGCCGTGAGACCAGCCCTCACTAAAGACCTTTCCTTGTTTTATACCCAATTTTAATCCCCTACACCTTATACCAGAGTCTTCATCTGATTATAGCTTATTTGCCACTCACAGCTCTACCCCACACTGCCTCGTTGGCTTTTGAGAATTTTCTACTTTTTTAATGTGTGCATTCCCTAAAAGAGCCTAAACAATTCTGGGACGTTTACATCGATTTCCGACTTCTTGATATCTTTCACAGTCGTATCGTAGGAGGGGCACAAAAGTGATATAGCAAACATTTATAAAATTTAATATTTGTGTATAATAACTAAATCTTATCAAAGGCTCAAAATATGGCAAAAATACTCTGATAAATGACATTCCCAATGGCATACTAAAAACCACAACGTTGCTTGAAAGAGGTCATGGCACAGAAGTGGAACAGAGAGCCGCCATGACACCAGCTCAGCTGGAACGCTGGCGCCTTGGTTATTCTCTCAGCCTTGAGCTCTACACATGTCAGGTGCAGTGGAGCCGGAATAAAATACCCCAAAAATATGCCCCAACGAGAAATCCCTGTAAATCTAATTTGGACTAATTTCCATTAAGTCCAGTCTTGTGGAACAAGTTGTACTCAAAGTCTCAAACTTGTAAGACTACCCTTCTCTAGGACAGCAAAGATGGGTTTGAGGAAGAGTCAATCGAATACACTGGGGTGATATCAAGCAATGATCACGGTTGGTGAGAAATTCTATCTCCATCATATTTTAAGCCCTGTCTCTTTATCCATGAGTCTGTATGCAGTTCAAATGCTAGTTAACTCCCCACTGGAACAAAGTGCCCTGACTTCGAGGAGGCAGAGGCCTGAGTACCTCTATTCTTTAATTTGTCTAAGACTGTAAAAACAAAACAACGGGAGGCAACAATCTAATAAATTATGCTTCCAGAAACAGCTCTATCAGAATACAAAACCAGGAAATACAGGTCTGGAAAGGTAAGACAATAACGACAGCAAAAGAACAGAGAATACATGCTGTAACCCACACCCTAAAACCAGCTGTTCTGATGCCTTACAGATCACAGGTACTCAATTATTGTATTAAACATTCTCGACTGAAACTGAGAACTAGGGTAGGAAAACATAAAAATAATAGATGAATAAACTGAGACCTCATCTACATTTGCTGATTATGTATAGAAGAAAGCATTCCACTGCAATTAACATGCGGATATTCACAAAAACTTGCCCACGAGCTCAGAACTGAAGAAAAGATGCTGAAAGACAGAGGAGACACTTGTCCTTATTTCTACAAACCGCCTCACAGAATATCCAGAGGTCTGTGTCGTACATCTTCAAACACCGCTGACGTTTTTCATAATAAGTAAGTTTACATCAATTGCTGGTGTCTACTATTCTTCAACGACATGCAGTGGGGCGCCAGGGGCTACGCGCAGAGTCACTTACAGTGGGAGAGAAGAAAAGTACTGAGAATAAAAGCCCAGGTGAGGCGTAATTAGGAAAATTTCCTCTGGGGAACGACAAAAGCGAAAATATTAGCACATTTTAATTGCTATCAAGTAAACAAGTCCTCTGATTGATTTTTAACTTTTACCCGAGCTTAAGCAGATCTGACCAGAGACTCATATAGACAGAGTTGGCAGCAGAGGTAAAGAGGTAGCATTTTAAATTCAATAATCAAATAATCTAAGGGTGTATGTTTCTGAATTAGTTGATTTGAAAATTTGAGCAATTTAACTTTGACAGGTAATAAAACCAATTAAACTTTGACTAATTATGTGAAGTTACTATCATGTGCTTAAGTAGTCAATAATTACAGCAGTAAAGTACTATATAAGTGTACTTTGCATGTTTACACTAAATCAAAATAAAGAGGACGACGACTTTACAGAACACAGAGCGGAAATGCAAGCACGCTCCTATTCCAAGGGTGGTAAAATGCGCCAGCTGCGCATGCTTCTGTACACATTTTGGTTCTCTCCTGTCACTGTGGTTAAAATTCCTAGAAAGCCCTTTGGCCTCTCAGACACACCTGGCTACCTGGACCTGGGCAAAGGGGTACCTCTCTGGTGGTCCACCAAGAACGTACTACCGTCAGCTCAATCCACCCCGCAGTTAGCTTTTCCTGGTGAGAGTTCAACGTGTCCTATAGTTACGGATCATAAAATTCCACGGTCCGGTACTGGGTTTCCCCCCCTTTGTTTAAAATAATTAATACCATTTAGAATCATTATGTGCAATTAGCAAAGAAATCACTTACTTGGTAAAACCAAATTGAAGACTTGAATGAAAATTCAAACAATCTAATCTTACAGGAATTTTAAAGAAAATTCCTGAAGTTATACTGCTTATCCAAAGAGTGAATTATCAAAGAAAACACAGCTAACAATTAATCCTTGATAATATAGAGATCTTTCAGTCACGGAAAGATACTCTGATCTCACTGAACAAATACATAAGAACACTGAATTAATCTTTTAGCTCACTGACTTTAAAGTCATATATTTGGGTTAAAAAAAAAAGTTTACCCTCTCTTCAAAACTAGGATTTAATTTCCAGATTCTTAAATCTCCACACTCATGAAGACGTTAGTATCCACAGTAAGCAAATGATGACATAATAGGAGGTATTTCTTTTTTATTGAAACATGAAAGGTGATGCACGTAACACGTATAAAAGTCAATGAAATAAGTACATATACATTTAAGTAAAAGCATTTTAACAAATCAAAGAAGATTCCTTTGGGACATAACTATTCAATAGTTATTGATATGGTAGGCTACTTATTCCTAGAAACTATAATTAGACATGATGTATTCTATCCATTTTCCCAAGATGTAAAATAACCACACAAGACAATTATTCCTGTCCGGAACATACTGTCTATTCTTTTAGCTGAAAGCAAACCTCTAGCAAATTCCTATTTATCTTCTTGCCAATCATGGAATGAATGACTGACACTAACGCAGTCTTATCTGGGCCTTATGTCTGCAGCACATTCTGCTAAGTGATGTCATTGCTCTAGCAGACGAAAATAAGCAGATTATTACAGTGACTAGGAGCAAACTAAACATTTGGATTTTTGCATGGACAGATTTACACACTGTCTGTCAGATAAAGCACAGTTTGCCTGCTGCTTACACAACAAGAATGTGCCTGACAGCTTCCTCCCAGGGTTAGTATCTGATTACATAAATAGGCTGTTCCCCAACATTCCTAAAGACTGACAGTCTGTCTTAGTTTAAAGTGCAATTTCGGACTATCGGCTTTTCTGTCTTGCACACTAGGCTGATTAACATCAGAGCACTTCCTGGAGGTCCAATCAGGTTTCCTCGCTGCCGGATTCTGGGCCACAGGACACGTGGTGGACACAATGGATGGGAAAAAGGCAACTTTAGAACTCCTTCTGATGACTGCTCATCATTTTAACACACTTACACGTGTGAACGTGTACGGAGCGTTACCTTTGAAAGAACTCACAAGTATGTAATGCTTTCTTGAAAGCTAGTCTTTTTTTTTATCCAATTAAGTATTATGCAAAATCACACAACGCATTTACATATTGCTATTTTACAGCTGTTCTTTCCCGCGTGAGCATTTTTGTATCATTCCATCAATGGAATAAAACATCGACGATTCATCACAGTCACGTAAGAAGACTGCACTGAGCCGAACACAATGTTTAAAAACTTGTCTGCCACTAATTAATATCTTCCCTACCCCCAGCACGACATCCAAAACAAAATTTACACAATCAACACGCCAGCGACTGTCGATGCATCTGAGAACGTGGCTTAAAGTCTACTTTGGCAGCGGCAGAAATGGTAGTCAAAACCGATTCACGGTTAAACCGTGTCTGTGCGGATTTCATAAACTTGCAAAAATTAATGATTCTGCATCTCTGACGCTAAATAATAATAATAATAATACCACCACCACCATCAAAATTCTGCAGTTTACTAGAAGCTCAGTTATGAATTATCCTGGGAGAAACTTTAATCATTACGTAATTCACAAAAAATACAAGCATGAGATTTTCACACAAATAAAAACTGAATTCAGAGTGGTCTGCCTGATTAAGACAGATAAATTTCCTTCTTATAAGGAACAAAAATAGCCAGGAGTCATTTTTAAGGCAGTACTGAATATCTTAAGAACGCCATTGTTAGGAAACCATGTGTCTCTTAATTATTTTCCAGGGCCTCACACTGTTTGGGAGCTGTCGCAAGGAAAAAAATTCAAGCATCTCTACTACTAATATATTAATTAAGCAAACGTCTCCAGACATCCACTATGGACCAGAATCCTATCCTGTGTTCTGGAAACACGAAGATAAACAGGACACAGGCCTCTATCTTACTCAAGGTACGTAACATCTGATAAGGAAGAGAAACAAGCAAACACATAAATTATACTTCAAAGTAGTAATTTATCTTTTTACAGATAAATGTATTTTTTAGATTCAAATGGCAATCTTCTCCAGCATTAAAGAGAGCTCACTCTCAGGACGGTCTGCACAGCCCACCCTGCGCTTTTGCAGCAAAAACAGTCACTTCCTCCTTGATCATTCTTCTGCCTTCCCACAAAAAGCCATCTGAAGTCCAATTAATGATTTTATGAAGCACAGAGCTGAGCGTTACGTACCCAGAAAGACCTACTTACAATGACGAAAATGACCCGTGCCCTCCATTCCCCTAGCAGGACGGCCCATGTTTGCTTTTTACACTCTTACACATTAAATACTAACATTTAGCGTAAAATGTCTTATTGCCTAATACTAAATGTATTTCGTCTTTTTCATTTGTTTCTTGACACCAACACTAATGAACTGTCATGGAAACGGTTTTAGGAATCGCAAAGGGTGAGCTTCCTTACAATGGTAAACAATCAGAAGTCATAAACGCCATATTGTCTCTGTAATTTCAGCTATAACTTCCAAACATTCATACCCAGACAAACCAGATGAAATATGTTGCTTCAGGTCAGCTTTGATGGATCCCTCAGAAATATCAACATTATTGCTTTTATTTTATTATGCGCCACACTTCATAACTGTACACAGCAGAGCACAATAAAAACTCCACTACACAGCTCGACTACGTATTAAACAGGTCAAAAGTTACTATAACAAATAACTTGTCCTACTCAGGGTCCATTAATAACATATCTTGTTGCTGCTCAGATGAGGAAATTTTTAAAAAACACAAAAAATAAGGCAACAGAGGAGAAACATAAACCAATTTGAAATCTTTCATATATCTGATTTTCCTTCCCGGATTTCCTTTACTGGTCCACAGTTACCTATAGTATCTTTAATTGCAAGCATACGCCCAACAACTTTGAAATAACTAATTAGAAAATTGGGATCAATAAAAAAAAATGGAAGGTCACTAAAAAACAGTAAAAAGAAACAATACATTGCTATCTGCGAGCCCTCAGAGGAGACGGGCAAGGACAGAGCCCAGCCGGGTCTGAAGTTAAGACCTGGGCTGCCCGAGCGGAGCCTGCCTCTCCAAGACGGCATCCAGTTAGCGGCGGGTCCTGACGAAGGGAGGGTCACATCCAAACTCCCCGGGGAAAACCACCACTACCTCTTTTGTCCCCCTCTGCTGGACCAGGCAGACGCTTTCTAGAGAGAAACACCAGTGGCATTGGAAGCTGACCACTGCAATAACGAAACTTGAAACAATCCGCGACAGGACATTAAAAAGGAAATAAAAAGCTAATGATGTCTAAGGTATCCCGTGAAATGTATGTACACACACTGGGAGTAAACAGTGGAAATGAATCCTTTCAAATCAAGAAACACATTTAAGGACAGCTGGGGAATAAAATGTGGGCATTTCCCACTCTTTCTGTTACCTGGAGTGAAGAAAGGAGGAAGGGAGGAAGCGAGGGAGGGAGGGAGGCCATGGCCACAGCCACAATTCCTAGAAAATTAATGGCTGCAGAAGCAGAAAAGGTATTTTCCATCGACATAAAATATGGGTAAATATAATCAAGAAGCAAGAAGTAGATGGACGAAGGACTCAAGCTCTTAGGCAGCTTATTAATTTTCACAAAACAAAAGCTACTTTACGAACTTTTAATTTTTATAGAAACCAAAGTGTGACATTTACTGTAAAGCAAATTCACATTTTTCAAAATATTTAGGTGAGAATTTCTACTTATCTTTTTAACTAATGACTGATTTTTTTTCCAGAATTTGTTACCCACTTGCTGTCACAGGAATCAGGTAATTAAAAGGAAACATCTGATGAGTTACACACTTCACCAGTGCCCAGCACCTAAGAGATGCTCAATAAACTGACAGGAATGAAAAATGCGGACTTTTTTTCATGACGCTGGTACATCAGAAAGTTAAATATCCACAGCACACTTGTAAATATTGCTGAGAAATACGGAATAAGCCTCAAGAACTACTAAACATAGTCCAGAGGTGTGATTATTCCCTACAAATTAGCAGAAGGAAACAACTTATTCATCAATCACATTAATCAGTCGTGTTTCAGTCATCTGAAACATGTCGAATATTAGCATCTGATGCGCCTGTGAACAGTCACTGCTACCGGTGTACAAGAGATGCTGTAATTGGTTTAAATCGGCCTGGCCCATCTGTCTTTAATACTCTTATTACAAGGCAGTAACCAGAGAACTATTAGCGCTGCACTATAAGCTGTAAGATCTTTACCCGTTCTTAAATCATTTAAAAATAATGAGAGCTTTAGCCTTTATCTAATTAACGAGTGCCTTCTTTGAATTAGAAAAACTGTATCATTTACCCACGGTTGTTTAGTAAATTGGCTTGGCGGCACGCAAGCTAATGCAGGGGAGCAGCGGCACGGTCTGTTCCTGGCTTCTTATTACTTGAATTATAATTCAATGATCACCTTAGATCATGGGCTATTCATAAATCAGAAGCCTGACATCAGATGAAAAATTGTATTAATATATGAAACTTATTATATAGTACAAACTGCTCTCTTGATAAATTACATTGTTCAAACTTGACAATGATTGCATTTAAAACATTATTCCTGTTTGCTGTTTTACAGACTGAAACCTCTTCATGAAAAATTTACAATGCTCCTCTGTGTTTTGGAGTCAGAGGGCAATAGTAGCAAATGGCAGACAGAAACCATACTTTAGATTTGCTGGCAGCTGCAGAGGGCAGAGAACTCTTCTAAGGGTAGGGAGGAAAACCCTCAGCTGCATTCCCCCGATCTCCATTTCTGGCTTTATGAAGATACTAATTGTCCTCACCAGCAGAAGCACAGTAAATAATAAAATTTTAATTTCAGCTTACAGGATTGCTTTCTTCTCCTATATAGGTGTTTCAAAGAAATTTATAGTCATAAATGTTTCACAGAAATTTATAGCATGAGAGGAAAAAATAAAGGGGCAAACCCATGAAGTTTAATTTGAATTGAGGCCGGGCTCCTTAGATGATGCGTTATGACAAATGCTTTTCGCCAAGGCTGACTGGGTAACTCAAGCTGTAGTTCCATATTATTTACATTAATTACATGAAGGCGGCTTTGTTAATGGTACATTCTGGTGTGGGTCGCAGCATGATATGCTAATGATCTAAGAAAAATCTGCATCTCCAATATTTATGATAATTTGTAATAGGAAATAGGGTTGCTTTTATTTCTTTCTCCTCACTAGAATAAAAAAAGTCAGTACAAAACAATTTTATTCAGAGAAGAAAGGAAAAAAGTTCTAATCGCCAAGACATTTAAGTGTGATAAACAAAAGAGAAGACTCTTGTTGTTAGGGGTGTTGTCAGAGCCCATGACGAAGTGATAATGTGGCAGCTCAGTGTGAGGTGTGCATCAGGCCGAACTGAACGGGAGAAAGCAGAATGTAAAGTATAATGTCCATCACCAAATTATCTCCTGTTATTATGTGTTCCCGCCCTCCCTCCTCACAGCTACCCTCAACAAGAAAGAAGGTAAGCTTCAAATAAACACACTTAATTTACACTAAGGTGCATTCATTATATGGAAGGCTATTATGCTAGAAGATATTTGATATTTTTATAAAATCCATTACACCTTTTGAGAAACTTATGGTGAGACAGTATAATCCCCAAACATGAAAAACACAAAGACATATGAATTTATATGTATTAAATATCAGCATATCTTATTCGTATTGTTATTGTTATAAATTATGTCAAAACGTATAAAATGTTAAAAATAACAGTAATTTGCCACTTATGGCTTTTGGGAGTATGAAAACTAAAAGACAGACCTGTTCAAGAAATCAATATCATAGGTTCAAAAGACAAAGATTTTGTGTTAATTAATGTATGAATTATGCTACCTACATTTTCCAAAGACGGTTTAAAAATTTTAAACAGATGTCTCATTTTATTATTAGGAGTCAATAAGCATCAATAAACTGCAGAATTTTTTAGCAAGATAAAGTTATGTATTTTCAAATTAATAATGTCCTATAGGAATAAAGGTCCTCTATAAATGTATCCTATTCAACAGAATAGAAAAACGAAAAATCTTAGGAAAAACCTACAGATAGGATATTTGTAAATATTTTATGTTAAAATTAGACCCCAAATCTTATGTATCAGTGCGCTTAAACACAAGTTACTAGTGTGCTGGGTTTTTAAGTCATATTTAAATATAGCAACAGCATAACTTTCTAAGATGATATGAAATTTTTTAAAACAGGTAATTAGTCTTTCTAAAGACTAGATACTGGAAACGATATTGAGAGTGTATCTCTAATCTATAAATAGTTAACACGGGGGTTAGATATTCTATGTTCTATAAGGTGAATAGAAATCAGGACAGTGGTCACTTCTGGAGAAAGGAAAAGAATATGCTCATAAAGAAGAACACAGAAGACTTCAAAGGTAATGGCTATGTTCTAGCTCTTAAACTACATGGGAGACATGGGTGATGGGTGGTAGCTATCATTATTCTGGATAGTATACAGAATATATATATATATGTATATACTACATAAATATATATGTAATAGAATACACAAATATATATTTGCATATATATGCAATGCGAATATATACAAAATATGTATTATACAGAATTTATATACATTGTATGTATACATGCAATAGAACACAAATAATATACATATACACTGCATGTGCATACATGCATATCATGTGCATATGAAATACGGTGCCAAGAAAATGATGCATAGATGTACATACACACATACATAGTTGCGTGTGTATATACGATCAAAAAAGAATAAAAGGAGTTGACAAAAATATAAATCTGATAATTTCTTTTTCTTTTTTTCTTTTCCCTTTAGAGAGAGAAGGAGGGGGAGAGAGAGAGAAACAGAGACAGAGAGAGAGAGAGAGCGAGCGAGCGGATCTGAAACAGGCTCCACGTTCAGCATGAAGTGCAACGCGGGGCCCGATCCCAGCACCCTGAGAGCCTGACCTGAGCTGAAATCAAGAGTTGGACGCTCACCTGACTGAGCCCCCCAGGTGCCATTCTTTTTTTCTTTTATCCGAATAAAAATTTTTAATAGATTATTTCTCAAAAATTTCATGGACAAATTAATATATTACTATGCCATAAAAATTAAAGCTCAGAAATGGCACATGGCCTCATAAGGGAATGCTTATACACTCAAAACCACAACAATGAAAAATAGTGTTTCTTACAAAATCATTAATATTTATTACAGCAAAAATATGAATTTCGTAAAGAAATCGTTTATCTCTATATAAGTAGCTCATCATATGCTAATCAGCAGAGACATTTCTCAGAGAAACACTATAATCAAAAATTTTAGAACACCAGATCTTAAAAATTATTTAATCCAACACACTTATTTTACTATTGACGAAACAAACTTAAGGGGATTCATATTCTTAAACTACTAGACAGCGGCAATACCCAGTTCTTTTGCCCCTTCACGAGGGACTCTTTCAGTCATAAAACACAGCCTGCCGGACCGCTTATCCCAGGAGGCGGACGATTCTGGTTTGCGACATTAAACTATTCAAGTTGATCCGGGAAAGAAGCCGGACAGACTGAGGTGGGCTGGGCTCACTCACTCATCCACCAAACATTTATAGACCACCAAATAAATGACAGGTAATATGATGAAGTCTGGCAATCAAATAATGAATAAATTTGGCCATGAAGCCATCTGAAATTATCCAATGGCCTCCCAGGATACCTAAACTCCTCACCACAGTCTCTAAGAACTGGGAGAACCAGGCCCTAATCACGTCTCCAGCACTACTACCAACTTCCTGCTCGCTGGCGATCCGCCACATTTGCCTTCTTCCTGTTCATAAAACTTGGAAGGTTTGTATCCTCAATTTTTGGACACGTCAGTAGCTAGGTGAGTACGTGGTTGGGTGGGTGGGTGGATGGATGGATGGATGGATGGATGGATGGATGAATAGGAAGTCTAACAGTGACATGGACAAGTAAGACAACAATGACAACATGCGATGATAAGCAAAAGGATAAATGGTTCGGGGGAATTAGAAAGAATAGGACGTGTTCTTACAAGTTTGCACTTAATGTTTCATGTTAAGATCAGAGGCCCATTAGTTCTTTAAAACTTATGAAAGAGATTAAAATAAAAACAATCTACCAAAAAGGTCTAAGTATGCTAAGGAGATGATTCTGGCCTGTGTCTCCAGACCTCTCTGGTCACTTGGACAAATGAGAGCAGAGGTGCAGGGTGGTCTAATGGTACAGTAGAAGACTCACATAACCGAATGCTGAAGAAATAAAATCTCCTTCTAAGCCCCTTGATTCAATGAACTAAAGCTCCTCCATCTGTTAATTGGAAAACAGAAGCTTTCTATGATTTACTCTATAAAACATGAAGGCCATAAAAGTATGCTCAGAAATCAGAGTATTTATGAATTGCCACAGTCAATAGCTAGTGAGCTGGAAGCATTAATTGCAAACTCTCTGACAATTCAGATATGATAAGTCCTTCTAATCTAGTGGAGAAAACATGTGCAAGCTTTTGATACATTCTCTTTTCCTTTTTTTCTTTTTTTTATAAATAGGAACTTAGTTTAAACTTTTTTTTTCTTACTATTTATTTATTTCTGAGAGAGACAGAGCATGAGCAGGGGAGGGGCAGAGAGAGAGGGAGACACAGAATCCAAAGCAGGCTCCAGGCTCTGAGCTGTTAGCACAGAGCCCGGCGCGGGGCTCGAACTCATGAACTGTGAGATCCTGACCTGAGCCGAAGTCCTGCATTTAACCGACTGAGTCCCCCGGGTGCCCCTCTCTTTTCCTTTTCTAAGGACTGAGTGGCCTCCTCAGCAAGAGCAAACACCGGTCAACACTCACTATCTGCACTCAGAAACTAGCCCCACCTTATCTTTCCCTTAGAGAATCATAATTGGATTACATTCTGATATTAAAAAATTTGACCAATTAAAGTTGATCATGAAATTAGTATACAAGAAACAGAAATCTTATACATAAAGCAAGACTCAGAACATTTTGATGAATGTATTTCACATGTGACATACTCCTATCATCACATAAATCAAATACAATGTCACAAAACCTTCAAAAAATTATTTGCAATTGAGTTTTTATAAGGCATTGGTTATGACTTACAACCCACTCTTCAGAATGGATATCTTGGCTATTACATTATACCCTATAATTTACACAAGCATGTAAAGCCAAGTTCACTTCTTTCTCTCCTATTCTGAATTTAAGATGTTTACCGATTATTTCTGAAACTCTGTATTAGGCAATCCCACTAAATTATAGAGTTCAAGAGATCAAATTACAAACGGAGTAAAATGTTATTCAGAAATACTACTACTAGAGGTGCCTGGGGGGCTCAGTCGGTTGAGCGTCCACCTTCGGCTCAGGGTCATCATCTCATGCTTTGTGGGTTTGAGCCCCATGTCAGGCTTTGTGCTGATAGCTCGGAGCCTGAAGCCTGCTTCGGATTCTGTGTCTCCCTCTCTATCTGCCCCTCTCCCACTCACACTCTCTCTGTCTCTCAAAACTAAGCATTAAAAAAAATTAAAAATAAAACAAATAATACTACTATATTCAAAATACAAAATTTACATGAATTGTAAAATATGCTTTATCCTATTAATAATTCCAGGTATTACTTCAGATTTAACTTAGAAATGTTAAAATTATCTTATTTTGCTATATCCAGCTGTCAACAGAAAAAAAAATACCAAACAACTATACAATTATATATTCCGTTTCCTTAAAAATTATATATATTCTTTTATACCTGTTTAATTCAAGGCTAAAAATTTCATAATTTATTTAAAACAAAAACAAAATGCGGAACAAGCATGTGTGTGACCATAATCGGGAATGCAGAGGAACACGGACATTGTTCTAGTACTGAGGAAGCGCTGTTACCTCCTATCCTCACACACTGTAGGTCTGAGCCCACCCTTCTGCTCAACGCATGTGCTCCACGTACGACAGGCAAGGACCACATTCTGCAGACGTGGCAACGCGGCCGGCACAGTCTGAAGTGCGCACGCACCGACATCTGTTACGGATCATCTTCTGTCCCTTCTTGATAGACTGCTCTAAATTTTGTTCAAGATGCCCTCATGTTTTTGACAACCTGTACACGCCAAACATTTCAGCAGAATTTCCAAATTAATGCTGAGAGCATTTCACACCGTTTTGTTCTATATTGTTCACTCTTGCTGATTGTGTCCTAAATAATAAACTGTGGCCTCTGGCGAATTTTCTCAGAATGTTTATGATGAGAACTCATTCATCTAAATCTGCTGGCCAGTGGAATAAAATAAATCAAGAATTTCCCAAATATAACAATATTTGTGTTCAGTCGATAATTGATGACTGCAGCTGCGCTAATTAAAACCCATCTGAGCTTCATTAATCTTGGTCACCAGGACCAATTGCCATGCACCGCACCTTGCGCAAAGCCCCGTGCCCTTGCGATCGGGTCACACTCAGGTGGGCCTTCCTCCTAAACTTCCCAGGATGATGTGAAGCGTTTCCATTTGGTATGCATAATAAGCATAGCACGTAAGTGGGTGGCCATTCGGGGCAGATCTCTAACCGTCAGACTGTTAATCGTGAAAGGAATAAATTAAATTTCTTGGGCCAGATAACATTTTTATTCTGTATTTTCTACTTGCTAAAAAGGAAAGCGGTGTGTCAGTAGCTTGCGGTATAAGCAGAGCTCTACGGGAACGGCCCTACGGTGGTGACGGCTCCAGGGCCTCACAGGCCATACTCACGGGCAGCGGGCACACCGCCCAGGGGCAGGTGCACAATCTGTATTTGAGAAGAGACAACATTTGAATCAGAAGTTCTATTAAGAGATGATTGTGATGTAAAACTGGGTTTGTAAGAATAGTTATAACCATCCACTAAATGTAACATTCTCTTCAAAATCTATCTTATGGAAGGTACACAGTTTCTCATGCAACGAACATCATAAACAACAGCTGACAGACACATGGAACCCTTATCATGGGAACTGTTTTCACCGCCCTCTAAATTATTATCCAGAAATAGTTTGGACTCTAATCACTAACCTATTCAGGAAATATTTACTGAGAGCTTAATGAAATGTGTGGTTTCGGACACTCCGATGGAGGCAGGACTGACGAAAGCAGTGCACAAAATCCACCCAGTCTCTGCTCTCAGCCACAGGTTTTTGTCCAAGTGGGGGGAAGAGAGAAGAAGTGAGTTAATATGTATGCCACGAGGTGGGAAGTGCTCTGAAGAAAATCGAGCAGGGTAGGGGAACAGGATGGTGGCACAATTGTTAGCTTGTGTACTCAGGGAAGATGGTTCAGGCGGAACGACGCAGGAGTAGACAGCTCATGGAACTGAAGGCGTCACCCTTGATTTGGACAGAAGTCAATAAGCAGAGTATGAATGATAAAGTTTTAGGCAAAGTCATATTTACACAGTAAAAAATTTTTTTGTTTATTTTGAGAGAGAGAGAGAGACAGAGTGTGAGCAGGGGAGGAGCAGAGAGAGGGAGAAACAGAATCTGAAGCAGGCTCCAGGCCCTGAGCTGTCAGCACAGAGCCCAACGTAGGGCTCGAACTCACGAACCCTGAGATCATGACCTGAGCCGAAGTCAGAGACTTAACCAACTGGGCCACCCTGGTGCCCCCACATTTACACATCTAACGAAGCTAAAATTTTCAGAGATTTCATACAGTAGACTCAGGTATGGAGTTCGCACAAGCACTGAACATGGCACACGGGGAGGAGAGGCGGGGAGAGCGAGCCCCTGGGCCAGAACACAGACAGGCAGGAATGGCGTCTTGAACATCGACCTAAGAGTTACGCATAGGGTTTCAGACGGAACGAAGCTGAAGAATTCTGGGAGAAACAAACCAAAGGAAGACGGGAACTGGGTAACAATGAGACCTGCCCTTGAAAGCTAAGGAGTGTTTATAAAACTGCTCGGTAGGTTTTGACTGAGATATTTAAAAAGGACAAATAAGATAGATTCGAACCTTTAGGAGGCAAAACGGCTACATATGTATGGTGTTCACTTAAAAAAATCTGACTAAAAAGTCCTTTTACTCCAACAAAATTAAATCTATCAAAGAAATAACGAACCATTTCACCTAATACCTATTCTATAGCTTCAAGTACATTTTTATAAATGTGGCTTTTTTTTCCTTGAACTTTAACCTAAGTTAATGCCCAAAAGGTTTCTTTCTTTAAGAATGAGCCTCTTTAGGAAAAGTTACTTATTCATTAATAAAGTATGCCCCGAACATAAAAATAAAATCTGCTTTAACTGTTAGCGTCACTTCTGTTCACTAAAGGGACACCTGACACCACACGAGCCACTCTTGAACATCCCACGGCTCATGCACGTGCTGGGTCAAACGGTGGGATTTCTCTTTGGGAGCCCACACTCGTTCTCCCAGGAGAACAGGCTGGGACTCCAGCCTGGGACTGCAGGCACTCCACAATGTCCGCTGTTTGAGCAGGTGCCCAGCGGCATTTAGGAAGGTGCTGGAGACCTCGGAGGGTGGGGGACCTGGGAACCACGGCAGCTCTACTGTTCTGCTTTGCTTGTTGGTGCAGAGGGAAAATCTTTTTTTTTTTTTTCATGTTCATTTATTTTTGGCGGGGAGGGAGATCCGCAACTCAAAGCAGGCTCCAGGCTCTGAGCTAATAGCTCAGACTCAAGGTGGGGCTCAAACTCATGAAGCGTGATATCATGACTTGAGCCGAAGTCAGACTCTTAACCAACTGAGCCACCCAGGTGCCCCTGCAGAGGGACATTCTTAAGGAACAAATCCAACCCTTTCCAACGCCGCACCCACCCAAGAACAACTCAGGCCCACCTCACTCCCACCACCCCGCCCAGGAACACAGGAGTCTTCTCATACAGACGCTCTCGGAAACTTCCCACATAAGGTCTCCTGAACTCCCCAGATGCCCCTACAAGGTGGTCACCCAGAGCTGAACACTATGGGTGGAAACACAAAGTAAGCTGCCCGAAGTCACACAAGTGTCACCGCAGGAATCCACACAAAGCCCTCTGTGACTGCAAGCCTGTGTTCTGCCACTTGATGCAGAGCGGCAGAGGATACGCGATTTTTAAATGAGACTACACCACACAACTCTTTGAAGACCGTCTAATATTCAAGCATACATAACAGAACAACAGCCCGTGTCATCGGGAGAGGTGACCCAGCTTGGAAAGAGCAAGGATGGAAACAGGTCCTCGAAACTGCAGTCAGAGCTCTTCCACCTCAACGCGGTGGACAGGAGCCACGCTCCTGTATGCAGAGTACGCAGTCTGAGGAGTAAGAGACAGAAAACAGGTCGTTAGCCTTCGAGACAACTTTTGCTGTTGTCTTTCTAGTCGTCACGGTTTAACGAAGGGGAGATATATAGCCTGAAGATATAAAGTGCAGCTGCCCTTGAACAACAGGTGTTTGAGCGGCGCGGGCGCACTTACAGGCCAGCCTTACATACGTGTGTGTAGATATACACACACACACACACACAGTATAGTGCGGTAATATCTTCTCTCTTCCTTATGATTTTCTTAAGAACATTTTCTTTTCTCCAACTCACTTTCCTGTAAGAATGCAGTATATAATACATGTAACATACAAAATAGGTGTTAATGTTTATGTTATTGGTAAGGTTCCAGTCAACAGTGAGCTACTAATAAGTAGTTAAGTTTCTGAGGAACCAAAAATTATACATGGATTTTCAACTGTGCCAGGGCGGGTGAGGGGGGCGGTATCTACACTGCTAAGGGGTCAGCTCCTTATTACCAAATCTATAGTTCTTTACTTTGTTACACTTACTGATGTTCTAGCTTCTATAAACCTGAAGCAGAGAATACAAAGTTCATTAAAACCACTGACTCAGCAGCTGAATTTGAGCTACTGGTAATGAAATTGAGCACCCCGTATTTCCTGCAATGAAGTATCTCACGCGTGCACACACACACCATCCAAATAAAGCCTCATGTAGGTCCCTTGCTTTCCATACGATGCCAGAGAAAGAAACTTCCCTGTTTTATCCACAAAGTTCACATTACCAAAGCTAACCGACAGCACTGCAAATATGGACTACTGGTCACAGGGGTGAGGAGTGTCCCAGTCCACACAGACCAGAGGAAATGGCAAACACTGGTGCTACTAAAACCAATTTAAAACCCATTTACAAACGATGGTCACGAAGGACACTTCCCTACAAACTAGGAGCAGCATCTTGCTGTCTTGTCCAAACTCGCTGGCCACAACCAACCTAGAAGCTTCCGGCTTTACTGCACTTACTTATTTCCTTACGTTAGCGACCGCAGATCCCGAACTCTTCTTTCTTGCATCTCAGGCTTTATTTTTTTACAGATTCCTCCAAAACTTTCTCTTCTTTAAAGTTTATTATGTTTTTGAGAGAGAGAGAGAGAGTGAGCAAGAGAGAGAGAGTGGGAGGGGCAGAGAGAGAGAGGGAGAGAAAGAATCCCAAGCAGGCTCCGTGATGTCAGCACAGAGCCCAACATGAGGCTGAAATCCACAAACCATGAGATCATGACCTGGGCCGAAATCAAGAGTCGGATACTTAACTGACTGAGCCACCCAGGCGCCCCTCTTCTAAAACCTTCTAAGATTTTGTGGTTTTAATTTTCTTCAAAGAATTTCAAAACTTTCTAATTAAACCTACAAATGGCTGGGTTGTCTTTACTTCCAGGAACTAATACACTTCTTTTGAACTCGAAAGTGTCACTATGCACCATGACAACGCACTGCTCAGCTCTTCTCGATATCTGGCAGGTCAGATCACTTTACTAAGCTCTCTTCCTGGTTTTCGGACATGTTTCAACAAAACAGTGAAGTTCACAAAACAGCTCTGGTTGGTGAAAAATCCCCTATGAGGTCAGGACTGTACAACTCTAACACGTACACATTTTGAAGCCAATGTGTATTTCTACAAATTAATGGATGTATAACTAGAAAAAGATACAGCACCTGTAAACTGAAGAGTTTCTTCCTCAAAAGTCTAGCTAAAAATCAGCACAAACATACAAAAAAGCCCTAAAGAAAGGGAGAAGTAACATAAAGATTGCCAGTCTGAAAGAAAGATAAAAACAGGTTTTTCTGAGAAGCAATATGGCTTCCTTATCTTTTACTGCATTTTATAAGTGTCATAAAATAAAGATGATTATTTTAAAGTGGAAGCCCCCTCCTCCCCTTTTTTTCTCTTTAAATTAAGAGGTATCACACTGAGAGAATCCTTTCAATGACTGAAAAAAAATATGGTCACACAATGCAATTTGCTGACAGCAGACATACACAATACATGTTGTCAACTTTCTCCTTCATTAACCACACGACAAAGCTCTGTTACAAGTACGAGGGGAGCTTCAGGAGGAGTTGCTTCACCTGTATTCTGCTGGCAGTTTCTTCCTCATGTTTGTCAAGACAGAGAGAAGGATTAAAAAAAAAGTCTTTAGTTAAAAAAAAGGTTAAAAAAACCAACAGGATTTTCCATTCTTGGTGAAAATCATGGAAACCTAGAGACTTGAAAGTTCTAAGCTTAGGGTTTCTGAACTGAAATTAAGAATTCAAGGATTTGGGGTGCCTGGGTGGCTCCGTCGGTTAGGCATCCAACTCTTGGTCTCAGCCCAGGTCATGATCTTATGGTCCGTGGGTTCGAGCCCCACATGGGGCTCTGTGCTGGCAGTGTGGAACCTGCTTGGAATTCTCTCTCCCTCTCTCTCGCTTGCCCCTCCCCCACTAGCACTATCTCTGTTTCTCACAAAATAAACCAACTTCAAAAAATTAAAATTTTTTTTTAACATTTATTTTTGAGAGACAGAAAGACAGAGCATGAGCAGGGGAAGGGCAGAAAGAGAGGGAGATACATAATCGGAAGCAGGCTCCAGGCTCTCATGAGCCGTCAGCACAGAGCCCGACGTGGGGCTAGAACTCACAGACCGTGAAATCATGACCTGAGTCGAAGTCGGCTGCTTAACCGACTGAGCCACCCAGGTGCCCCTCAACTTTAAAAAATTAAAAAGAAAAAAAAGAATCCAAGATTACACTTTTGAACCAAGAAAAGGTCTTAGAGCAAAGGATGTGAGGCCAAGAATTTTTCACCTAAAGCCCGAAGAGAAAACCACATAGAGGCTGACAACAGAGAAGTTTGACGTGAGGTACAGACAATACCGGAATTGTGATTTCTGGTGACTCTCGCCATGTACGTAAGTAGGTAAGAATGCATGTATGCATACCTCCTTCAAAGTCTTACTCCTCAATCATTATGTTAAAGGACTGTGGTGCAAACCATCACTTCTCTGTCTGGGGCTATATCGCTCACTTCTTCAATGAAAGAATATAGATAATTAAGCATAAATATAATTTGATTTCTATGAACCCCACACCCCTCCCAGTAAGCATCCCGAGAAGATCATTATTAGAAAAGTCTGACAGTACAAACAGAAAAACCTCGTGTAAACCACTTGTGAAGACAAAGTCAATTTCACGTTTTCTAGAGGTGTTCAATATTTAAAGGAAAATTCTGATGCCTCCTAGAAAGGCTTTAACTACTACATACACTTGAACGTTGTAAAGAGGATTTATTACTGCCACAACTACCAACATTCTACCTAAACAGGGGCTACTTTCTGGTGTTAGTTATTACTACAGATAAAGTTACTGACGATCACGATTCCTTGGAAATATGCTTACATTTTCCCCCAATTAATAAGATGGTAATAGGACTTTTTTAAACATTCACTTTTCCGCCTGATTCACTAGCACCACCCAGAAATAAGTTCCAGGGATTCATGAAGTTCATTAGATAATTTCCTAAACACCGTAAATTACACACAGACTGTCACGTTGGTATGTATTTACTCAGGGTTTCAAGGAATTGTTTTACTTAGATTCTGAGCCACTACATTTACCAGTTCCTTCAGTCTGGGACCTCATTTCCACACCTAAGTGTGTGGGTTTGTTCTCCTGTTTTAAAAACCAATTTTAAACATCGGCTTGGTAGTACAACTACTTTAAAATTAATTTCATTAATTTTACCTCTTTCCTCATTTATAAATGAATTTACTTATATTCTGATATTACTTATTTTTATAATGTACTTGTAAAATGGTTCCCAATTCAAGATAACACCTTCTGCCAGAACTGAATCAGGCTTTTTTGTTTAAACTCAATCTCTTGTAGAACTTCGATGTATATTTTAGAACTTTCTTCAAAAAGTTTAAGATTCACTTAAATTTCTAATTATAATACCATGAACTTTTGTTGTTGGAATAACTTAGAAATACTATAAAGTTATAATGATTTTCTCATATTTTGAAAATCAGCAAAAACCAAACAAAAGGAAGTAATTCAGAAATAAAAGGAATTAAGTGAGAATACAAAGTATTCTTAATTTCATATGACTCACTCTATCGATAATCCTTATATAATGAACAACAAAAAGAGGAAGCTACTCCCTTATTGTATAATGAGAACCATGATTTTTCTAGCGGTTCCCCGAATCAGAAAGCTGTAGAACTAGCTCTTGCTCTCTCCTCACTCCCGGTGTTGAGTAAAAGACATGTCTTCGTGGACTCTCTGGAAAATAAACGAACAGAGCGGGTTGGCTGCAGACACGTTTACGACGGCACGAATGCCAGGAGCCGAGCTGAGCGTCACCAGCCTTTTCAGGCTCCTGAATTCTTTTCAGTCATTAGAAACTCTAAGCTACAAGGAAGAGACTTAAGGTTGACTAAAATTTAGCAACAATTCTCCCCTCTCTCAGGGATCTCCTTTGCCCTTCCTGTCGCCTTCTGAGCCGGGCCCCCGAAGGCAGCAGAGCGTCCTGTTCTCGTTATATGGGTCACAGATGGCCTGAGCCACATGCTTCACTCCAGACTCATCAATCAGGATCGCTCGGCTCTTCTTCCTTCTGGTATTTCACTTTCAGAACTCGCTTTTCAATCAGTAGTCGTGAGACGACATGCCCTGAGCTGCTGCTTAGCCACATCTCCCTTCGATTTATTTAGGGCAGCCCGGCAAGGGTTAGTTTAACTCTGAACGTCTCTTACTGGCTAACTTTCAAAACTGCCTCTGGTACACGTTCTGGGCCCTTTTGGATTCCTTACGAATGAGAACCTTAGCTTTTTTTCTCATACTTTCCCATTTTGACAATTCTAAATATAGGACTCTATATCTGTAATTTTAAACACTTTGAATAAACGTTTGAATAAATTGAAAATTTTTGAAACACTATCATATTTTGTTTTCAGTACTCCTTGTAAGAGGAACTACCATTATTTAACACATATATAACCCGCGTACGTCTTTTTATTTTTTTTTAATTTTTTTTTTAATTTCTTCTTTTTCAGAGAGAGATAGAACATGAGCAGGGCAGAGAGAGAGGGAGACACAGAATCTGAAGCAGGCTCCAGGCTCGAGGTGTCAGCACAGAGCCTGATGTGGGGCTCGAACTCATCAACCATGAGATCATGACCTGATCCGAAGTCAGACGCCTAACCGACTGAGCCACTCGGGCGCCCCTGCGTACGTCTTTTTGAAGCATATGTTGACCGCAAGCAATAAGGTAACATACTATTCCCAAAGCCACTGTAAGATAAGCATATAGATGAATATTAAACATGCCACCCAAAAGAATTTGGTCACTCCTCATAAATATTTGTCTGTGTTGATGGGATGAACACGTGACACGAAGAACAAGACACCATCTGTGGCCTAGAGAGCCTAGGGCCCAGCGAGAACCGACATTCCCCAGCAGAGGATGGAGCTCTCTCCCGGGAGCACTCGGCACTCGGAAGGGCACTGTGGCCGCCTGTGGGAAGCTGGGGAAGTTTCTGAGAAGCGCACCTGGAAGATGGGCCAAGGTGAGCCCTGTGAGACGGGAGGGGAAAGCGAGGCAGGGTCAGGGAGGAAGAAGGAACAGAGGGCGTGGGTGCCGCAAACAGGGAGAGGACGAAGGCAGTCAGAGGGAAGACTGAGAGGTAGACGGCGCCTGAGAGGAGGGGATCCTCAAGGCACAACTGCTTTACGTTAGTTTTCCTCAACCCTGACACTTCCATCTGTATATTTCAGACCTCGCAGATCTTTTCCGGAACTATATTTCATATGTAAGCTAAACGGCATATTTCACACAAGACAAAATTAGCATTGTTGTCAGGCATTCACCAGCCCAGGTGCTGTACATAAACGCAAATGGGAAAACGGGGCACGTCCCTTCGAGGAGCTGCCGTTGCCCCATGAGGTGAGATCTGCACTCTCATTCATAAATTTAATAGTTATTAAACTGTTCTAGCACCAACGTAGGCAGTGGAAAAAGGAAAAAAAAAATCTAACCAAGATTCTGGGATTCTCTGAGCATAACCTCATCCGCTCCCCTGTAGAGCTAAGGTTTTAGAGACTGAATGAGATCAGATTTGGTATCTTAGGACACATGAAGAGTTAGGGTGAGGTTGTTCAGGGGAAGAAGACGAAGAACAATTTATGTAAAATAAGCGAAGAATTATTTAAATAGTGCACTCACCAGGTCAAAGTAAATGGAAATAAGTCACACTAAGAAAATTCACTAGAAAAATCTTTAGGGTTAAAGAAGGTCACTGTTTTTCAAAAGATACCAAATGGTACAAAAAGGAAAAATACAAGTATAGAAGGAAACACTGCCGGAAGCACCGATGTGGACAATACGACTGCTGCATTAAGCGTCATCGATCAATGTGAGAGGGATGTAAATGCATCAGTAAATGAGGATTTTAAAATCTTGGAAACAGTACATTTTTATATAAGCAAATATGAAACAATGTATTTCAAATATGAAAAAGCACCTGTAACAATGTTCTAATGGAGATTCAAGAGGCTGTAAATTTATGGGCCAATACAGAGAAAATGAAATTGGTTACTGAATTAGATTCAAGATACTTATATTAGACACCTGTCATTTCTAACACATTGGCTAGGTGGCATAGGCAATTCAACAATGAATACAATAAGCTAAGATATCAAAGTGCTTATAATTTAGTATACAATAAAAAGAAGAAAGCTCTTACCAAACAACTTTTTCAAAAAATATTAAATACATCAATGTCTAAATGAAACAACACAAAGATTCGAGAAATCTAGTTCCTAAAACAGGCTACGAAGAATAAAAATTATGACTTTTTCCCAGACATGTAATAAAAAACTATAATCCAGAGGCTAAATTTTCACGATTCCAAAAACAATATTAATGCAGTGCCTGGGTGGCTCCGTCGGTTAAGCATCCGACTCTTGATTTGCGCTCAGGTCATGATCCCAGAGTCGTGGGATCAGGCCCCACATCATACTCCGTGCAGAGTGTGCAGTCTGCTTAGGATTCTCGTTCTTTGCCCCTTCCCCACTCACTCTCTTTCCCTCAAGATAAATAAACATTAAAAAAAAAGAAAAGAAAAAGAATGTTCACAATTATAGAACGATAACATAGCAATAGGGTACAAACTTACTCATGAGATAGTATGAGGAACTCGGCTTCTATTGAACTTGATATTTTTAAGTGACATGTTGGGTACTTGAATCTAAAGGTAGCCAGGAAGACTGCCTATCGCTCTTTTAATGAGTTTCATCAGCAGATTTCCCAAAATCTATGCACATTGGCTCAAATACATCAATGCTGCTTAGAAAATAATCTTCCTTTCTTTTTCAGTAGCTAGTATAAAATCTTTGAAATTATTCTAAAATTACCATCATTGGCCCTGACCTTTCAATTCGTTTATTCATGGAGGGCCTTCTATGACTCGGACATTGTTATAGGCACTTGGGTGGACACAGAGACAAGAAATAGGAAAAATAAATACATTAATTATACTTTTATACAATTATTATTTCAAACTCCCAAAATGATGCCAACCAATTCACAAAATTCATTAAAATCTCACAATCTGTCTGCCTAGTAAGAGTTGGCCCCAACACACTGAAACACGAGACATGTGGCAGGAAAGATCCAGACAGTACAAAGGCACGAAGAGGGAGCATGCTTCGCAGTGAGGCCAGTACGCTGGAGCAGAATGCGAGACAGCAACGGGGGCCAGAGGTTAGACTTCAGAGGTAGCAACAGGAGCCTGATTAAAATGAGGCACCAGGATTGGGTGCTGTGCAAAGGAATGGTGTGTCCTGACATTCAGCAAGAATGTGTTTGCATGCTGAGAACAGATGCATCAGAGAAGGAGGAATCGGAGAGCCTAGAGTACTTCAGACATGAGATGATGGTACATTCGGTCAAGATTTTGGAAAGGAAGTGATGAGAGGTGATCAAATTCTGAATACATTTTGAATTTCATGGACGGGATGCGGGATGTGAGAGAGAGAGGTCCAGGATGACTCCAAGATGCACGGCCCATGTAAACAGAAGGGTGGTTTTCAGGAACCGAGATACAGAAGTCTACAATGGAGTCACTTGGGGAGGGGGGCTTGAGGTGAGATGAATCACTCTGTTTCCCTAAGTTAAATTTGAGATGTCTATTAGACACGCAAGTGAAAAGACAAACTCAGTAGATGAAAATACAAGTATACAGTTCAGGAGCAAGGTCTGAGCTGAAGAAACGAGCTTGTGACTTGCTGGCCCATAAATGTTAATTGCAGCCACAACACTAGATGGGACCCCTGAGGGACAATACAGACACAGAAGAGGCAAGGACCGAGGCCTGCACCCCCTTCACTATTTAGAGTTTGGAGAGAAGGGCCAGGATCCACAAAATGGGCCAGACAAGAAACAGACAGGTAAGCAACAAGAAAAGACCACGAAAGCGTAGTGTCCTAAAAGCCACGTGAAGAAGTACACTGAAGAAGAGAGTCGACCCAAAATCTTAGAGGTTCAACTTCCTGCTGTGCCGTTCTAAAATGAGAACACTGGTCTGGAATCTCGGATCCCTTCGCACTGTGATATGCGTAGGTGGGCGATCTTCAATTGAGTATTAAACATCCACACGTTCAGTTTTCGTAAAATTAAATTTTGTTTGTCCAAGAACACATTCTTCCCTTCCTTCCTCAGGTCTCCTTACTCATTTATCCATTCTATGGTGCTTTCTGTTTCCTGGGTATTCCTGGTATCCATGAGGACAGGACACTCACTGCCATGACTGGTGTCATTATCTCCTCCAACTTTCTTACTGCGCAATTTATTACTAATGCCCATACTTTTGGATAAAGGCTTCAAAAATGTGCCTTTCAATACACATTCATAAATACATACAGAGATCTTAGATACTTACAGTAGGAATACCTGTCTACACTGCTTAATAACTGGAAACAGATTTTCCTATGGATGACAGTCAGTTCTATGCACCGAGTTGGCAAGGCCCTAGACCCCAGTCATTCAATCAAACACTAACCTCGGTGTCTTTGTGAAAGCATTCTGCAGATGTGATAAGATCTAAATTCTGTTGGCTTCGAGTAAGGGAGATTACTACAGTGGACCTTTGAACAACACGGGTTTGAAGTGCATGGATGCCTTTCTACATGAAGATTTTTTATAAATACAGTATGCTACTATAAAGGTATATCTTCCTTATGATTTTCTTAATAACATTTCTTGTCCTTACCTTACTTTATTGTAGGAATACAGTCTACAATACGCAAGGCACATAAAATATGCTTTAATCAATGGTTTATGTTATCAGTAAGGCTTCTGGTCAACAGTAGGTTACTAATAGTTAAGGTCTGGGGGAGTCAAAAGATACGCATGGATTTTTGACCGCGTGGGGGTTCAGTGCTCCTAACCCTGTGCTGTTACAAGGTCAACTGTACATACGTAAGCTATTAGCCCTTTTTCTTGGGGAGACCCCAGATGAATACACTATGCTCCAACAGGAACTATTCTAACAATTCTGCACAGGGAATGCCAGCTGTTTCCCTGCCAATACAGATGTGTCCTGATGAAATTATCACGTAAATATATTAACAAAGTCCAGGCCACAACTAACGCTGGATTACATTTATCTGCACGATACAGAGCAGTACAAATACATCAGGTCCACAGTGAACTCTCCTGGTTATTTTCACCCAAAGTTTTAATGTGCTTCCTGAAGAATTAAAAACAGCTATTTTTTTTTTAAAAAAAAAAAGGAAAACAAACTTTAAGTTTTGTCTATTTTCCCTCCAAAGTTCAGCATTAGAGAATTTACTCAGAACTTCATCCGAGAATTTAACACCGCCAGAAACAGAAATGTGGAAAGGGTGAACCAGCTACAAATAGTTAAAAACTCCTAGATAGTTAGGAGTGGGGGGAAAAAGTTATGGATGGCTGCGAAACCACTGATGAAAGTACCTAAGAAAAGATGCACATTCTAAAATCAGACAACAAGTGTCTGAAACTAAAAAATCTAGTTTAAACCAAAGAAATAACCCAACATGTACTTACCTGACTCCCAGACGAAGAAACACCCACATCTGTAATGTACTGTGGAATAAGCTACTCAGGAGCCTAGAATCTACATTAATGCTCCCTGCCACTTATTTTGAATTAAAATAACTATAACAAAGCAATGTAAAGCACCCTGCAATGAGATAAAGCACATGAATTTAAAAAACGCCCCACCTATGAGTAGCTGGTCATGAATGTGAGAACAATTACGCTATAAATCTTCCTAGAAAGAACTTTCAAAGTTGTTGTTTAGGTTAGAATGCAGACATTAAAAGTGAGGTGGGAGAAGGAAGAAAAACGACCACAGTGCCATAAAAGCAAACTGTCTGATAAGGAGCGAAGCTCACGCAAGGCCTCACACGCGGGCCAGCTCCGGGCCAGCCGAGGAACCGGACCAGATTCCGACAGCACGCAAGCTGCGCAAGTCACTCAGGTCACTGACTACAACTGCAGGCATTGCTGCTTGATACGTAAAGTGGCATTTTTTAATAGTGCCACCTAGGCTCCTATCTCAACGCACAAAATAGCACTCTTGGGATGGCAGATGGAAGGAAGCAGAGAAAGGGCACGTGTACTTTAAGGAGCACCCGGGAAGAGAGGGGGTAGGGGCAGGACTGCATCTGCTTGACTGTTTAGAAAGAATGGGGTTAGAAATCCAACAAATACAAAGAGAGTCCTCAATAAGAGTCATCGCCTGAAGAAAAAGTAGCACTGGTGAAAGACCGGCGTGGGCAATAAAAGGAGTCAGGACCCCAAACAGCAACATTTAGAGCAGTGACCCCGGGAATTACCTCCCTCTTTACCGGGGCTATTTTGTGGGGAAAGAAAGTAAAATTAAGGACCAGAATACATAAAGATGCCTACAAAATATCAAGTATACAGTTGCATACAACTACAATGTTGAGATTTTTTTTTTAAAGTCTTCTATTTAAAAAGGAAAAACTGAATGAAATTTTAAAGTTCTGTAAGGTCAAACGAGGATCTGAAGAACAGTGGCAAATATCCCAAGTAAAAATGTAACAATCACAACACACAAGACTAAAAACCATCAAGATTCTACATGGAGAAGGACAGTATTTTAATTGACTGTACAATATTAAGGCAAATTTCAAGGCACAGTAGAATCTTTCCTTGCAATGTTATTCTTAACAAGTTTACTCAGAATCTCATACAGTCAAAGAAGGGGCAAAGTGTCTAGTTAATTATTTAGTGCAAAAAAGCATGTGTGAGGAGATGGCTTTATGTTTGATTTTGACCACAGATACGTTTACAAATATAAACCTAATGTAATGCAATGAAAGGGTAAGGTACGCCCTGCTTCCTGAGACTCCCTCCACACTAGCACGTATACGCGGGTTTGAATAACACATATCTCGGTAAAGTGCACCTGCGCCTTTAAATGCGGACATGCTCCCAGGTGTAGAATTAACGGCTTCATGACTGGACTAGGAGAACACACTTGGCTCCCTTTCACATAACATTTTTACTCTCTTTTATATTTTCTACATGCTGAACCATACTTCTTCAAAGAAAATAATGAGTTTCCTTAAGAAATCATATTTAAAGTTACGCAAAGAAAAAATTCAGAATGCCCTTCAACAAAAATAAATGTTAGAATTTCTAGTATTAAAAAAATCAACAACTTTCAACCTACGTTATTCTTAGCATCCCAACAAGGAACAATTTTTGCAGTATTAAGTGACTGATAGCAAAACTTAAATAGCTTTAATTTAACAATAACAGGCAAGATGCAAGATATGAGTATATTACCTATACTGACAGGCATTATAGTTTCAGTAGAACCAATATTGGATATTTTTTTTTCTCTAAGATTCATTGAATGATCTATGCCTAAGTAATTTGTATGTAACTCTCTCTATATTTCCATTCTTTAAGATGAAAATATACCAGTAGGTTTATATCATGACCGTGCTATCTACACTCTTGAAACGTAGTAAAGTCCAAAAAAGGATATTCAATTTACCCTTGAACAACACCAGGGTTATGGGCACCAACCCCCCTGCCCACACACACACAGTTGAAAATCTGCATGTAACTTTTGATCCCGTAAAAACACAACTACTAACAGTGTACTGTTGACCAGAAGCCTTACTGATAACAGAAACAGTCGACTAACATATTTTTTTTGTTTTATATACTGTATTCCTACAATAAAGTAAGGTAAGAAAATGATATTAAGAAAAACATAAGGAGGGTGGCTAGGTGGCTCAGTAGGTTGAATGTCTGACTTCAGCTCAGGTCATGATCTCATGGTTCCTGAGTCTGAGCCCAATGGGGCGTGGTCCTGTCAGTGCAGAGCCTGCTTCAGATCCTCCATCTCTCACTCTCTGCCCCTCCCTTGCGCGCTCTTTCTCTCTCTCTCTCTCTCAAAAATGAAGAAACATTAAGAAAATATATATCATAAGGACAAGAAAATGACATTTGTAGCACTGTACTAAAATAAAACACACATAAGTGGACGTGTGCAGTTCAAACCCATATTGTTCAAAGGACAACGGCACCATAAAGCTTACTTTACTTTAATGAAAGAGAGAAAACTGCTTCGAAAGTAAAATTTCTGCAAATGTCCATATACTAACTTCCCTCTCCTGACAATTTGCCAGACTGCATGTGGGAATATACATCACAGGTATTTAACCATAGGCTTTCGCCTCTCATGACACGTTAAGGATGTATGAATAAGATGCCTTTCGATGTCTACTGCTCAACTGCTACCCTCTAGAAAATAACCTCTTTGGAAGGGATGTTCTAAAGCTGCTTTCAAAGAATCTTCTGAAGTAGCACGTTTCTACCTCAGGATGGTACCAACCAGGGAGGCTGTTAGAGAAACTTCACCTGTGGGTGAAGGAGAAGCCACGCCCCAACAGGTACAAGAAGACAGCTACCAAGAGATAAAAGTGCTGCTATTCCTGAGTTCACACAGAGTGTATATGCTAAGTATTCGGATTAACACCCAGTGTGGCTGAATTCATCAAATGTGGTCAAACAATAACAGCAGGACACGGCCAACTTCAGGAAGCGCGACTACAGAACAGAAGACCTCTTGATGGTATGTAATGAGCTGTGAATGGTCATAGGATTTCAAGGCCAAACAGTAACTGTTATTAGATGTCAGGGCACAGATCACCAGAACCAGAAAGTAGTTCTCAAACTGTACTCTGCCTAAGAACCCTTGGAGAACCTGTCAAGAACAGATGTTATGTAGATGTCTACTTGACACCAGCTACGGAAGGTGGGAACAATCTGCCTCTATAAGTGATCGCCTCCAGTGACTCTGACGTGGGGGCCAGGAGCACATTTTGATTAGCACCACTGTCAAGGGTCTGGAGAGTTAATGGGGGAGGGCTAGAGAGAAAGGCCATAGCTGCAGTGTTAGGGGACTAGATATACGCGGTTACCATGCCCCGTGCTCTAAGAGACAGGAGCGAGACACAGATCAGATGGGAAAACTCTACAAAGTAAGGAAGACTGTCATACAGGTGCCAAGTGTCACAACAAACTACACAACGCTAAGAAGGGTCAGCTGAGTGTGACAAGTCTGTTAACTTAAAGGTGAAGACAGGAACACAGGTATAAACAAGAACCATCACACCAGAAGAACTCCGTGGCCGAGTGGCAGAGGAGACGGCTCCCACCTGCACACAAGGGCAAGAACCCGGGATAGTGGTGTGCACTGCGTGGGTTCGTGAGCTGCTCAGGAGTTGGTGTCGAAACAAAAGGTGAACTTGCATGGATGGGTCCTTTTCACTCATACAAGCAGACCTTGGGTCACAGAAGCGGTAGACTTGGCGAGATTCTAGGTCAAGGATGGCGACCTGAACGAGGAGCTGTTAGCATTTGTAAGTCTTTCATCAGTCATAGGTTCTAAGAGAAAAATATTCCGGGCGACAACCAAAAGAAATCCAGGTGAGGGAATGAACAGTTCTTAAGGGAGGCCCCTAACAGGGTCCTGGGATCCCGGATGAAGGACTGTGATCACAGAGGGGCTGCAGCTGATGAGTGCAGATAAGAACCTGCGAGCTACATCCACGTCATAGCTTCTGGCATGGTCAGGCTGGCCCTGGGACACTCTTGAGAAATGACAGTTATCTTCACTACAACTTGGACTGGTTTTCCACCACAGAGGGAGGCTGTGGAAACTCGCATGACGACTAGAAAGTGAGGCACAGACTCGCTTGCTGCGTAAGACCACGGGCCGCCAGAGGCAGGCAGCGGTGTGCCGGCCTGGGGCCAGGGATCCCCCAAACATGCCCAGAGAGCCGCCTCCGAAGGACACGGTAGAGACACTAAGACCTCAGCAGATGGTGGCAGAGCCCAGTGTGACACCGACAGAAAGAAGGAAGTCCGGGGGAGGCTTCAAGCTGGCAAATAAAGTGCAACTGCTCCGTCCCCCGGGACGTAAGGTGAGAGGCAGGGGAGGGTGGGTCGCAACTGAAAAGGGGCTGAAGAAGGGGAGGCTGTCGGCCTTGTACACTTTTACACTTGAAGCCTCCTGGTACGTGCCCGTGACTGTGGATTTATCTCCTCTAGTTTTTAAGCTATTCTTTCCTTCCTTCCACTTCAAACTTCTTCCAGAACCTCTTACGTACCACTGGGTCCCACTGAGATCCCAGAAACACCCATTTCGGCACCCAACATGGGTTTTCTCACACCAGTGCCTGAGCCCAGAACTACCCTTTCCTGCTCTTGCACAAACCGTGCAGTAATTCAGCCGCAACCAGATCCCTCTGACATGATGCGATCTGAACCTCCATCCAGTACGTCATTATTTTTGTGCAGACAGCGCCTGCTCCCCAGAACGTCACATTCCTGACGGTGGAGCCATGTCATTCTCACGCTACAGTTTTATTTCCTAATGGGACTGGCACCATACTCAGCAGCAGAGTAACTGAATATTGGCTGAATAAATTCATAAATTCCTCTTCTTGCTTGAAAGTCTAGGTCTCTCAGGCCATCTCCAGACACACTCTCCTCTCTTTTTCAAAACTCAAACACCACTACCCCTTTGTTCACGATACACACGTTTACTCGAAATTTTCCTTCTGCCAGGAGTCCACGTCCTTTATCCTGGACAAATAAAAACCTAGACCTAAGTGAAGTCTTCCAAGTGCTTGTGAGCAGCAGCCCTGTCCCGCATTCGCTACCGCGGGCACTGTTTTCACTATACCATGGCCCCTGCCACACCGTCACCGCACTATACTGAGTCGTGTAAACCCACATAGGCCGGGGGCCAGTTTAGCCCACCATGCATCTTGCTACGACAGGTGGCACTGGACCCTGAGGCACAGGGTGGCTCGGGCAATGCTTAGTGAACCCGAACTGCCTTCCCTTCAACAGTGAGAGAGGAAGTGGGGGTGGCAAGTGTGTTGGTCCCACTGTGATTATGTGGTCAGATGCAGGCGGTGGACACAGGGCTGTGAGGTGAGTTCTGGGCAATCACGGTTTGCTCTGGTAGATATTTCCAGATCAGGAAAAACACCGTGAGCCAGAAGGAGTCCTAAGCTGCCTCCCATAGAGGCTGTGAAAATGGGCAAGGGCTGAAGACTGCCCTCAGAAGAGGCCCCACCAGGCTAACACAGTCTACAGAAGGCGTGATTTATGTCTTTTCTGCACCAACAGAAGAGGAAGAAGAGATTGACAGAAGTCATCACCCCCAAGTCAGCAGCATTACGGTCAGGAATCTAAGAGCTGAAGCAATTTGTTTTTTTTAAAGGTAAAAAAAAAAAAAAAACATGTTCATTCCTAAGACCAGCCAAAGCCAAAGTCACACTGGTCAGTTGTCAACTTCAGAAGGTGCCTCATAGTAAAAAGGGAGCTTGTTGTGAGCCCTGCAAGCTAAGCACCTATTTTCAGTATTTGTAACATCTGAAACGAGTTGAGTAGTGTCACCCTGTCCCTGTAGTCTGGCCTGTGAGAGAGGGAACGGTGTGCCACTTTTACCTTGATAGAAGACCAGCAAATATATCTGAATGGGTTCGTCTTGTCTAGAAGTATTCTTCGTTTCTTTGTTCTATGTAAATATGAAACGTACCTTCATGGCAAGACAAAGCAAAGACCTTCCGAAGATGACACTGTTCCTCCAGTCAAGGGTTATTTCTAGATAGAAATGCCAATACACAGAAGACGCTGGACAGCAAAGCTTTGATAGAGGTTCTCAAGGACCTCTATTCTAAGTTCTTCCAACTGGTGCTCGGACGTGTGAACAAGTGCCAATAAATAAATTAATTAATTAAATTAAAAAAAAAAAGAGTAAGAGGTTTCTTTATACCCAAATCATTCCATTTTTCCAGGCATAACGTAGCTCAGAAATGAAGAAACTGGATCATACCCATGACAAGGCCCACAGGAACAGGAACTAAAAATGACTAGAGAATAGTTTCTAAACCAGCTGAGACGATTCCATCCATAGTGTGAGGGGGCGGGGACCTAAACGTGCAAGCTGCCTGGAAGAGATCCACGGGCCCCACGAGGCTGAGCCCGGAATTCCACTGCACCACCACTGAACAAAAAAGAAAGACACATACGCTAAGGTTTGATGAACTCAGGCTAGATTTTTCAAGAAAAGAGTACAAGTATTAGGAAAAATTATTTTCAGAAACACTGAGAAACTAATAAACTCAGGATGAACGTATGTAGCTAAGCTGTCGTTTGTGACATCCACTTGGACATCGGAAAGCTATCTCAATATTAAATGTTCAGAAAGGAACACGCTACCCTGCCCCAAACCCCTCAAATGCTCTCTTGCCCTGCTCCCCATCTTCCTTAGAAGAAGGACCACCATTCACCCAACTGCACACAGCACAAACCTACACATCATCCTTGGGCCCTCTTCCCCCACGCCCTCACCACCCGGTAGAGCAAGCCATCTTCTGGCTTAATCGCCAGGTCCCCAATCCATCCCCATCACCCCGTCCCCACGGTCACCATCAGGCACAAGTCATCACTGTCTCCAGTCACAATGGCGATAACCTGGTCCTTGCCCATTCTTTGCCCACAGGACAGCTGAGTGGCTGTTCAAGGATAATTTCTCGAGATCCTGAGCCTCTTCAAGGGCTTTCTATTAAACTCCAGGCACAGAGCTCAGCCTTTACGGCACCTACAGGTCCACAGAAAGTTGACCCGACACTTTCTCAGAGCACCTTTCCCGCCACCCTCACCCCTGCTGACGACACGACAGCGGACAAGTCTAGGTCTGCTCCCGGCACTCTGCCCCGCTCACCCCGGTCAGGCCTGTGCACCCGTTCCTCCCTCTACACAGCTGTTATCCCAGGGGCTGCAGGCACCTGCCCCGGGTCAGTGCTGTCCTTGACACCCCAGAGAAGTATCACCATCTATCCCAATCTTATGCATTACCCTGAGGAATTAAGGAAAATTATCTTTTCATTTATTTTGCTTCCTTGCTTATAGGCTATTTCCCCAATGTTAGAAATTAGGCTGTCTAAAGAACAGGAATCCGGTGTTTCTTATCTGTAAGCGTATCCTCAGCACTCACGGGAGTGCCTGATAAGTCGCTACTGACCCAGGACGCGTACTACAGGGAAAACACAGTGCCTTGAGTCCCGGGCGCTGTCCGACCTTCCGGTTAGAACGTGCACCATGTTTGGGTTCCTTGTTACATCATCCATTTAGAGGTGTTCTATTTGACTCCCAGAAACATCTTAAGATAACTCCTAGACTGAAATTTAGTGAGCTTCCTCATGCTTACAGTGGCTTCGAACGCCCCAGCCGCCCTGAGGGAACAGCAAACATGCAGAAAGCTTATGCTCCACAATCACAGACCACCACCAGGCAGCATCGCCTCTGCGCGGGGGGGGGGCAAGCTTCCCCAGGAACACTTCAAAACATGAGGTTCCCTGAGGTGGGCTTTGGAATGGTATGTTGTATTACATAAAAATTAAATATAGTTTACACAAGCTGTGAAATGTTAGCCCGAGGCTCTTTTATTCCCCAGGCTGTAAGTTTAAAAGAATAACTCTCTTCCTCTCGCCTTATTACCTTTTCTTACTTTCTTTCCACTCAACCCCAATGATTCCTTCTCTGGTGCTAGTTAACAAAAACAGCAAATTTTCAGATCTTACACAGGATAGTTTAGGGAAAAATATATAGTCTTTATATATTACAAATATGTGTATATATATTTACACATGTAACTTACATGAATATATAACAACAGTATATATATTTACACGTGTAACTTACATGAATATATAACAATACGAGTGCACATACATACATATTTAGTGTATATATTTATATACATTATATAAGGATATGTGTTAAGTGTAAAGATATATAAAATATATACATGTATATAAAGCAAGTCATAAGTTAACGAAAAGGACAATCTACTCAACCCTGGTACTGTTATTATTAATGAAGGTTCAGAAGGAAATACCCTAAGTGAAATTTACATCAACTGCAAAATCTGAAAGTCTTCACTGTCTCCCCGGGGGTTTTTTCCTTCCTACTACAACTTCAATGATTTCAACATATTTGAAATCAACTTGAATAAAAATCATATTTTACACCCACAGGCGGTATCTTCCTGATTTAGACACTCTCTGAGGTTATTTTTTCCCCTCACCTATAGCTAGTGACACAAATCAACACAAGCTTGATCTTTTTCAAATTAAATCTGACTGTCTTACCCACCTTGGAAAAGTAAAGCACATGAACACTATAATCACAGGGATGAGGGTTCAAATATCTCATCTTTACCATGTACCCCAGGTTCCTGGAAAGACACTTCATCTCTCTGAGCCTCACTATCTTCATCTAAGCCGCAGGTGAAAGCACACCCGTGTCTCAAGGTTGTCCAAGAGCCTCACAGAAACTCGGAGTTCAAGGAGCACGTCCCCACGGGAGGACTTCCCCGAAGCTCACCTGAGACTTATCGAGCCAGGAGAGGTGCCTCCACACCCGGACCTTGCACATCTCCATTCTGAGTAGCTGTGAGCTTGTCAGAGGCAGTCACAAGAGAACCATGAGCAGAAAGCAGAAGCCAAGGCTGAGGCGAGGGCCCCGCGCACAGGGCGAGGCATGCGGCGATGTTCTGGGCAAACCAGAAGCCGCACGCACACGGCATGAGGGATCCGCGGTGACTCAGGGGAACCTAGTCTCAGCAGAGCGCAGAGCATCGTGACTGGGCTACGACAACGCAAGGGGCGAGCCGTGGGTCGCTGGTGAGATGGGAGGACACTGTCCTCTCGAAAAACAGTGTCAGAGAGCAAAGGACAGTAGTGGAGGGGACAAGGTTTGGAGGGAAGAGATTTGAGCCAACTCTATATACTGAAGGGGCAGAGTCCACAGAACAGTAACGACAGGAGACAGACCACAGACTCCATCGCCAACTCCCAAAGCACTGTGACCAGGAGGCAAGCGCAGGAGATGGCCGGCAGGGGACAAGCATGAGGAACAGAAAGACAAGGCAGGAGTTTCTCACCACCTCCCACCTGGGCTATCTCGAAACCATGCTTCCGATCCGCCTGCTTTCTAGTAAACTCCCCGCCCGTAAGGCTTCCAGAGGAGACACTTATTAAAAAAGAAAATCTAATCGAATCCGCCCATTTCATGTCCTCTAACCTACTCTGTGGCACAGACCGCCTGGTGACTACTCTCATGTCCGTTTCGCCTTTCTTTCCTGGTCACAGCAGGTCACAGACTCCTCTGGAGCACTCCTCGGATGCAGCGTGTGGGCGGGGAAGGGAGACCCGACACCGCAGGACTTCTGGAAGGCTCTTTCCAGAGACTGGGCTCAGCAGAGGGGCCCTATCTTGTCTGCCTCTGTTCCCACCTCTTCTGGCCTGCAACTAGGATGTCATGGCTAAAGGCCAGTGAGGTCGCCAGCTCACAGGTGTCTCTGGGGAAGGCGGGCAGAGAGACGGGGCCCAGGCTGGGTGCCATGAGGAGCAGCTCTGCCGGCCCACACTACCCACCTGTGGATGCCTTTTACGTAAAAAAACAAACCCCTCTATGGTTATGTTGCTGCTTGACTTTTCTTGTATCTTTTCCTTCCTTCCTCTCCCTACCTCCCTTTCTTTTCTGAGGAAGAGTGGTCTCTAGTCCGGGAAGCTGACCCTAACGTCAACCTCCTAGAAGCTCAAACAGGAGGTTTGCTTCCAGAACTGCATTAGCTGGCACCAACTCCGTCGCGTCAGCAGCTGGCCTGGCCAGCTTCTGCTGAGGCGGGCCCCTTCAGGAACACAGCCCCAGGCGCTGCTCCCCAGCAGGAGGGCCGCGGATTCTGTGAAACTCATCATTTCCTCCTAGAAGGCTCTCCAGACTCAACTCACTCAAGTGTCCTCCTGTGCATCCTTCCATGGCCAAATCCTTGTCCAACAATCACAGCCTGATTTTCTGTTCCTCCGCAAGTAACCTGCGGATCTGCAGGGTGAGGACAGTGAAGGTCTACGGCAGAGTAAGTGCCAAGTGGGTGGCCGCACCATCTCCCTCTCGGACGGACGGAGGAGGCGCTGCGGGTGGGGCAGGGAGGTACACCAATAGAGCTAGGTCTGGAAACCTGAAGACTGTGGAAAAGGTTTGAATACGAACATGGTTTGGGTAAAAGGAAGCCAGCACAGCAGAGAGGGCTGATGCCTGGTTACAGCGAGAAGCCACAGCCTTAACAGACTATACGGGTGCAGGAGTGCCAGAACCCCCGAATTCCACCCTGAGTCCCCAGATCACCCTGTGCCCTCAATGTCCCTTCCTATGCACATGGCACCCTAAGAAAGAAAGGAGAAAATCTTATCCAACGCCACCGGATGCTATCAAGTGGCTAACTTAATTATGCATATAGAAGGAAGAAATTCATCATCTAAAGTTGGCAGAATTTGAGACCTTAAAGAACACTGAATATGTTTTAGTGATAACTTAAATACTCAAGGTAAACGCACAAAGCTTCTAAAAAACTTGAATGGAACTCCTGATTGGCATTTTCATTTAACAAGTTCTAACAAAGTCAAAAGGAGAAAATCAGTTTTAAGTGTTCTTTTCCTTTCAAGGTATGATTCAGGTACTCCAAAAAGGAAATTTCCTGAAATCATCAAGCTATCATTTAAAGGAAAAACAAAGAAACAAACAAACAAAAAAATCAATCACAAGCCTTCAAATCAATATCTTCCTTGCCAACTATTAAACATATGAACTTAAAATACCAAATGAACTTTTAAGTTCTAGATACAAGAAACTAAAAAACAGTGAAGGAAAAACAAAGAGGTGTACTAGTCCAAGGAAGATACTATCATTAAATAGGCTCACTCTCACCTCACACCCATAGATCAAAACAAAACACAACAAACAAACAAAAAACGCAGAAATTTCAAGTGTCAGCAAGGATGTGAGGAACTGCCATCCTCGGGCGCGGTTGCTGGAACATAACCTGGTGCATCTGCCGAGGAAACCAGGGTAGAGTTTCCTTGAATCAGTGAAGCAGAACTGCCCTGGGATCCAGCACTTCCAGCCCTGGGTGTACCCCGAAGGGACCGGGCACGGGGTCTCAGATACGTGCAGACCCGTGTTTGCAGCAACACATTCCTAAGAGCCAAAAGGCAGGAGCAAGCCTGGTGTCCACGGACAGATCAGTGAACAGGAAAATGTGGTGGATACAATGGCTTATCATTCAGACTTGAAAAGGAAGGACATTCTGACACCTGCTGCAATCCGGGACATCCTCCAGTGAAATAAACCAGTCGCGAAAGGGCAGATCCTGCATGACTCCACTTCCAAGAGACAGAGAGAGAGAGCGGGGTGGTGACTGCCAGGGCCGAGGGTGAAATCCTTTTGCTAAAGGGCATTACTGGCCTAGGGGAACAACCGAAGAACGAGGTCTCCGGAGCACACAAGGGTTCTCTGTAGGATTCTCAAAACTTCTCTATAAATTTGAAATTGTCTCAAAACAAAAAGTCTAACAAAAGCTCACTCTGACACGGGGCGTCCGGAAGATGGTCTCGTCGGCCCTGGTCCTCAGCAGAAGGCAAGAAGGACGGACCTGCTGCTCTCCCACCTCGCCAGCAGCCGGCCCACAGCGCGGGTGCCCGCGGGTGTGCCCCTCTCCCTCCGGGCACTCCGCCTGAGGAGCCGGTACCACCAGAGCTAACGAGGGCAAAAGAGACGTGTGAGCAGATACAGAGATGCTCGGGCCTGTGTTGTTCGAGGGGGAAACAGTAACATCTGGTAAACATCTCTACCCAACCCCACCCTCACCCCAGAACCATCACAGAAGTGGATGTGGGACTGGTTTTCCCCAGAGCAGAGAACAATAAAGAAAGTTCTTTAACTTCCAGAGTGTGCTCTTCGGTTTCTCAAGAAAAGGGAGCTCCGTTGAACACCACCGCACACCCGGGCTCCCGCCCGCTGCCGGAGAGCCGGGCCTGGCGGGGAGCGCCGTGCGGCCCCGCCGAGTGCCCTGCCGCCGTAAGAGAAACAAAGCGCAGAGACGCGCGCAGGACGTGGTCCGAGGGCCCGGGAAGCTCTCTCTGCTTCGGGTTCTCTAAGATTTGCCGGAGTGCCGTCGGACTGGAAAATCACGTGCCTACACTTACACCAGCACAGGGCCCAGGGCGAAGTCCTCGCGATTTTATTGCCCTTAGTTCCAAAAAGAGCCAAATGAAGACAGTGTTTAGAAGTTGTGCAAAAATAAAGCAACCTAATATCAAAAACCCAAATATCAAATTCCTTCTGGCATCGAATGATAAGAAAACGTTGTGTCTACCAGTGAGTAAGACATAGCCTTAGATCAAAAAATAAAAATGCTGAAACCAAAGTAGGTTTGTGTGTATGCTTATGTGTGGTTTTGCTGACAGGGAGCTCTGCGCTAAATTTAGTGCCAATTACAGTCCCCACCTCATTCCACACTGGGTTCCTGTGACAATTACTTAACTTCTTCTAAACACTTTCTAATTTTCTTAAGTATTTTAACTATTCTAAATTTCTTAAGTGTTAGCTCTGGAAAATACGTTAATATGAGAGAGACAGAAAAACAGACTGTAAGTTCTGGTGACATAGTGACCGATACGTCCTAACCCTCATTTGAAAACAACAGCGGGCCGGCACAGAACGAGCCCGGGACCACGGCCACGTGCAGCAGGTGCGCAGAGCCACGGCCCGGCAGGCTTTCCTGCCGGCTTACTCCTCAGGCAACGATATGGACACCCACATTCTGTTCATACAAAAACTAAGATAGGCTTTACTTTTTAACGATCTAAACACATTTCAAAAACATATTAAAAAATACTGCCTAGCCCCTCAAAGCCTTGAAAACTAAATGACACGTTTCTCAATAGAGACTTCCCAAGACAACACCAGTTCCAGCACCTGCTTTTACTTCAGCAGCTCTTCTGCAGGTAAAGCGGGGATAACAGAATGGAGAAGCAATGATATCCTGGGCCCACCTCCAAAAAACAAGACTGAGAGACAAGGACACAAACATAGACATACATGTGTGGAATTGGGAAGAGGCAAGCCTGGGACAAAGCCCCTGGGCGCCCCAACAGCTAGAGAGATGAGGAGAGCCACAGTGGGGCGGACCGGAGTGGCCAGTGAGGCAGGAAGTAATGTCCCAAAAGCCAAATGACAGAGGTGACCTGTGCATCACTCTGACAGGTCACGGCGAGGGCTGGCACCTGACCCCTCAAGCTGGCAACATGGAACTCCTGTGTCCTTGACAAGGTTTGCGAGTCAGTGAAGGGGTACGGGGAAGGCAGGAGGCGAGCTCTCCCGGCACGGACGACTTTGCAGGGGAGCTCTGCCGCAAGGGGCTGTAGAGGACGGCAAGGGAGTCTTGGGACAGGAGGCTGGGTGAGGGAGTCCATTACTGTTTTCAGGATGGAAGAGATTAGGGCTTAATCACATTTGTGGGAATAATCCAATCGGGCAGAGAGAAAACCATGGTTGTCACAGAGGAGAGAGGACAACTTCACTAACAGGGAGCTCGGTCGGGGTCGGGTCGGGTCGGTGCACATGTGGCAGACCACCCTCGCACACGAGACTGGCAGGGTCAGTGCTGGGACTCAAGTCCACCAGCCCACCTGCGCGCATGGGACTGGTAGGGTCAGTGCTGGGACCCGAGCCCACCGGCCCACCCTCACGCACGGGACTGGCAGGGTCCGTGCTGGGACCCGAGCCCACCGGCCACCTGCGCACACGGGACTGGCAGGGTCAGTGCTGGGACCCGAGCCCACCGGCCCACCTGCGCACACGGGACTGGTAGGGTCAGTGCTGGGACCCGAGCCCACCGGCCCACCTGCACGCACAGGACTGGCAGGGTCCGTGCTGGGACCCGAGCCCACCGGCCCACCTGCACGCACGGGACTGGTAGGGTCAGTGCTGGGACCCGAGCCCACCGGCCCACCCTCACGCACGGGACTGGCAGGGTCCGTGCTGGGACCCGAGCCCACCGGCCCACCTGCACGCACGGGACTGGCAGGGTCCGTGCTGGGACCCGAGCCCACCTGCACGCACAGGACTGGCAGGGTCCGTGCTGGGACCCGAGCCCACCGGCCACCTGCACGCACAGGACTGGTAGGGTCAGTGCTGGGACCCGAGCCCACCGGCCCACCTGCACGCACAGGACTGGTAGGGTCAGTGCTGGGACCCGAGCCCACCGGCCCACCTGCACGCACAGGACTGGTAGGGTCAGTGCTGGGACCCGAGCCCACCGGCCCACCTGCACGCACAGGACTGGTAGGGTCAGTGCTGGGACCCGAGCCCACCGGCCCACCTGCACGCACAGGACTGGTAGGGTCAGTGCTGGGACCCGAGCCCACCAGGCCACCTGCGCACACGGGACTGGTAGGGTCCAGTGCTGGGACCCGAGCCCACCGGCCCACCTGCACGCACAGGACTGGCAGGGTCAGTGCTGGGAGAGAGGTGACACCCCTCTTGAATACCTTCCACTTTCTCACAGAATGAAAGCTAGGTAACAACAGCAAAAGGAATAGTTAGGAAGGTAAGCATACTGCATCATAAGCTGTTTAATGTCAAGTACTGTGAATTTCATCCTTTTACGTAACCCATGAAATTCATCGTAAAACAGGAAACTCAAAAGCGCTCTTGTTTTGGGATATTTGTAGAAAAGTGACAGCTTTAGAGTCACACACTACTGAGATAATTCTCAAAATTAAAATTCGTCAATACCAAAAAGACACTTAAAGAGTATTTTTAATACCTGATATTGTAGTGAATAACTTAAAAACGCTGATTATTTAAAAACGTCCTACTGTGAGAAGCCTCTGTTTCATACTATTTGAGCTGGTCCTCACGGCGGTCCCACCTCGCCCCGTCCCATGCGCACCGCCACCAGGGGAGCGAAGCCACGCGGCTGCACTGTTATATCGTCCGAACCACTGGTCCACTGCTCCCCAGGCAGCGTTCCGCAACAGAAGCATCTGACAAAAATACACACAAAACCAACGACAGAAGAATGCTAATTTGCCAAAAGATAAGTTACAAGTTACACGAGCCTGTCTTTTAAACTGTCACTTAACACAGACGGACAGAGAGAGCCAGAAACGAACAGGAACACGCTTGTAAGCGACTACACGTCATGTCATTTCTATGTCATGGGCCACACCGCTAAAATCCCATATCCCAGCGCTGGAGAGACCCGAGCGCTCCCACGGGACAGAGATCCAAAAGAAGAAGGCCCTTAGAAGGAACAGTAACACTTCCTTTTACGTAGGCTTTTGTTCATGAGAATTATGCAGAGGAGGGGCAAAACATACCTTCGAATAATGAAGATTCACCCCTGACAAAACAAGAAAACCAAACACACGGCACGAGCACTTTTCACCCCAAAACAAGTATCTACAGGTATTTTCGACAGACCCGTTCCATCTGAGACTCACCACTATTTCAATAATGAAGTTTACAGAGGCTCAAAATCCTGTACACCTGACCAAGATGCTGTAACACTTCAGTTGAGGTTTCAGAATTTGTTGGCACCTGGCACCACCTCTCAGGGAGGTGAAAGGCATGTCACAACCAAGCTGCGTTTCCAGCTGTGACACGTCTCCATACAGAAGGGCAGGAGGGGGAGAGAGAGATTATTTCCTTCATCATCTATCACGAGTCATGCCAAAATGCTTTAGTCTTTATTCACATTTAGTGTTTTTTCCTGTTCAGTTGCCTATAAACCAGCTAAATACAATGAAAAATATGCTTTAAAGTTATATTATTGGAATGTATCGAATAATGACTGTCAAGGTCGGAAACTCGCCACATATGAATGAATGTTACCTATTCCTCAGTCCTCCAGAGAAGGCCATAAATACTTGTGATATTCCTCTGTGCTGTATTTTTGCATTCAGATTTCTGATTTAAAATGTGCTTTAAAAAATGTGTAAGAAGGCAGCTGCTGAATTAGAATACGTCGTGTGTAAAAAGAGTTTTGCTTATTTTAGTCAAGGCAAGGAAAGTATTACGATGAAAAAATTTCCTTTTAATAACCCAAAACCAAATCCTCAAGTAGCCATTCTACATGCGTATGTGACATTTCAAACCCAAATTGACAAGCAGCATGCTGAGGGCGCCTTATGTATAAACACAGCAGAACACAGGAAATAAATACCATTATCTACGAGGGATGTAGAAATTAAAATAACAACGAAACGTAACACACGAACTCTAACTGCGTTATCTACATGGCAAGAACTGAACAACTCAGGTTAATATATCGAGTGTGGGATAACCTGACCCCCAAAATACAAGGCACAGTTTCAGGAACAGCACTACGCTGCGAAGAAGGAATGCGTTCTCGGTCACTGCTCCGTCACCTGTGACCTTCCTTTACAACAAACTCTTGAAAGAAGTGTGGGCACTGGGCACCCGGGCGGCTCGGTCAGTTAAACCAAGTCTGACTCTTGGTTTCGGCTCAGGTCATGATCTCACAGTTCCTGAGTTTGAATCCTGCGTTGGGCTCTGCACTGACAGATTTGGGATTTCTCTGTCTCCCGCTGCCCTCCTCCCCCTCACCAAAAATAAACAAATATAAACAAAATAAATAAATGAGGAAGAAGTGTGGGCACAGTGTGACTGGCCACACTCTGGGAGAGCAGAAGGCAAACCCCCTTCCTTGTACGATGAGGCAGAGAGTCATCCCACGCTCCCGAACCGGGCCAAGCTGACAAATTTACAAGCTGATAAATTATCATCTCACAGACTTCCCTTCTACACTAAGAAAAAAATGAAATTCTGGGCCAACACATAAACTATCCAATTAAAACACACAAAAAGATTGATACTGGCTACCCGACAATGGATAAGCCACACCCCTCTGTCTCTAAAATTCGGAGTAGCTTTAGAATCCGTCACTGACTTTAAAATGGTCCGTAAAACTACACCGTCAAAAACGCTTCGCGGTCACATCTGCGGCAATTCCCGCCCAACAGGGATTTACTTTCTTCCTTTTAAAATAATCTTCATGGGCCCAAAACCACCATCACAGGATTTTGAAGATACACAGATCTTAAATATTTCCTTATTTCTCTAATTTATTTAAACATGTTTATTTTTAAAACAAATGAACGTCTTAAATAGTGGCGTAATACCAATTTAGAGCTAACGCCATAAGTGAAGTACAAAAATGCATAATGCACTTTGTGTTTTATATTTCACAGACCAAAACTATATATAGTAAAAAAAACTTCTCCTTTAAACCTCCAAATTTTGCCATGTATTTTTCCATATTAACTAAATATCAGTGACATGGTTTTTGGGGACAGATAGGTGCCAACCAGGTAAGAGGAGTTGTAGGTGTTATTTATAAAATGAATTAAGAACATCAATTTCATCAAAGTAAGGGGAACTACAGTAATAAAGAAACTTTCAGTGTGTCTTATATCGAGTCATGATTCAGACCCAATACAAAAAAGATGAAGACTATACAAAAGGTGCCAGGTTTCGTCTCTGCAACTCTCTGTCAAAAAGAATCGGAAAACCAGATTGCCGAAAGGCAGGTGACACGGGGGATGTCTCCCCGTGATACGCGTCTCCTGACAGCACAGCAGGCTCCATCTCAGTGGACGGTCTTCCTACCGCTTGTGGTGATGCTGCACCAGCTAGCAGGGTCGTAACTCTAGTCTGACTCCAGGATATTTGCTAGAATGTGCATGTTAAACCTTCGGATCGACGAAAACTCAAGCTAAGAATAATTAACATAAAACAGCAATGCGATTTTATTCAGAGACAGATTTTAGCACCAAACACAGAAGAGAATCAATGAGGGCCTTAGTAAATTTAACAGAGAAAAGGAAAGGGAACATAACAGGATAGAGATCTATAGAAAGCCATTCCCTACTTATTGTCTAACACCTGAATTGTAGCCACGGTTTTATAATAGGCTTATTTATTGACATGAGTATTGATCAAAAGTCAAAACTATTAATATACATGCATGCTAAAATGAAGAACAGTTCCAGCAATTAGATTACGTCCTTATTAGAAGAATACTCAGCATATTGAGCTTTAGAGATACAATTTAAATGACACACGCCACACCTGATTATGTCATTACTGAGTTAAACGTACAAATAAAATGTTTTTCATCTCCTACACCTACCAAATTCATGGTTTAAATAAATCAAAGGCACCAAACAAAAAGCCAATGATATTTTGGCACAATAAGATAAAAATTGGAAAATTAGTAACAATGTCAAGATTAAGAATCACGAATATTTAGAAAGGTTTTTAAACTTGTATGTTTGTAGAAAAAGAATTTAAAGGAAAAATAATTTTATCTATTCTGTTTCCATTTTATGGAAAAGGCAACAATCGGTTTCCACATTTTTACATCTCAACACACCAACACATACTTGTCATCTTAGGAAGAAATAACTTTTACATTGAATTGGGAAAACATTAAAGAAACATTATTAACGTTATTACAAGTGCATCCCCTAGAGAAAGCATTTAGAGGTCTGTGTACACTGTATTTGCATTTGGTATAAACAGTAAAATCTCATCACTTTTTACAAAATGATAGATTTTGAATTATCAGGAAAGTAATTTGGAAAAAAAGTGTTTGCGATTAGGTAGGCTTAAAGCAGTAAGAAAAGACGAAATAAACCTTCACCATCAAGATAAAAGAAGTAAGTCTCCAACAAACAACTATCCTAACAAAAAGGGAAGTGTAACAGGGGAGAAAACCCTACTCAGCTCATTCACAAAATGAACCTGCTGGAGGACGGAGTCCAAAGGGGAGCTGTTCCATTTTCTACCTCAAGCTCAACAACAGTCAAAATAACTGTAAATATGTCATAATATGATCACTACCTAGAAGCAAGGAATTTTGTTTCACTGGCCGGACCAAACAACAAAGAGGGAGAGCAGAAACGAACCCAAGAACATCCTTACGTGCAGAGTTTCCAGTACACTCTACAACTTTCAATCAAGAATTTGCATAGCCATGAGCATAAAAGTGTTCACATCCCAAATGCTAAGGAATTGTGTGAGAGAAGTAAACGAAATCGATACTTGGACACATACTATGCAGAGTTTGGAACAACATATAAGAATTTCAAAATGTTACTCAAAGGTGCAGAACACCATTGCTTCGTCTGGTTTATAGAGTAAGGAAGATAATCAAAGGGTTATGCTTCAGCAAGACGATCTATGAACACAGTGAAGTAGAAAGGACCTAAAATATTAAAGTCATATCATGAACTCACAGGAAGGGGTTGAAATAAGTGAAGGCTCCGGTCTGTGCACACCGCCAGGCAGCAGGGAAGAGGAGGTACACACGCAGGCTCCTGACCAGGACTGCCTCCATTCAAACCTTGGTTCCCACATCTGCTAAGTGCTGAACTCATTCAAATTACTTATTAATATCTACTATAAAGGGAAAATCAATCATGAAAAAGCAACGTTATTCAACAACGGTTTCATTAGAATTGTGAAAAAATATTTAATTTTAAGCCTTAACATACATTATGTTCCATATTTGCTTGTGTTTAAAACGGAAGGATAAATCCCCCTCAGAAAAGAAAACTGGTTTCCTAGTGGAGATGGGAAGGGAAGTAGGGAAGGAAAATAGGGGTGAAAGCAAGTGAAGATGGATGCTCCCCAAGTCGACTCTGAAGGTCACAGGACCCAGGTGAGCACAGTGCTGCCCCTGTAAGGTGCCTGTGCACTGAAAATTTCCATAAGAAAAGGGTGGAAACATTTTAAAACAAAGCATGTGTGGATAGTAATATCTAAATGAGAAAAGCACAAAAAGTGTTACAGAATAAGCCACGGTTAAGTTACTTGACTCCCTCTAACTAAAAAGGCAAGAATGAGACGTTTCACTGAATGGTATAAGCAAGAACTTTCTATGAAATCAGATCATATCTTTTTTTAAAGGATGTAATAAAAACAATCCTATTGTTAAAAATTTACTTCCTAACCCTCTGGTTTTATGACAAAAATATTGTCTGTTTGCTTCTGTACTTGTAATTATCCAGGACATTACAACTGGGACCCAGGCAGCTATGAGACGGGACAAAGTCTTATTTATTACTCTTCGACAAATGGAACTAACTTCAACTTCACTGAGAATCTTACATTTAATTAAGTCCTTCCTTAAAAATGGTTCAAATAAGCAAATTTTAAGATCCTTTGAAATTAATACCAACCATTGAAAAAATAGAGTATAATTTGCTATGTAATTTTTTATTTTTTTAAAGTTACTTTTTCTTTATTGGAGAGAGCACGTGCACACGTATGCAAGTGGGAGAGGGGCAGAGAGAGAGGGAGAGAGAGAACCCCAAGCAAACTCCACGCGGTCAGCGCCAAGGGGTTCCAAAACTGAGGGAGACACCAAATTCCAAGACTCAGAATATTCCAAGCAGAATGAAAACACAGGTGTGTGTACAAACACACACAGCAAACACATGCACACAGGTCACAAATGCATGTCACACACACAAAGTCATTTTTGATTGATTTTGATTATAATCAAAGTACAGAAAGCCAAAGACAAAAAGAGAATCTTAAAAGCAGCCAGGAGTGGTGGGAAGAGACGCTGTCTCCAGGAGGACAGCCGCCTGTCTAGGAGAGTGACACGCAGCGTGAGAAGACCAAGCTCTGGCTGTTCGGGCAGGAAGGGCGACTGGACGAAAACGGTGTCTCTGAACCAGATCAATGGAAACCTTATAGGGAATATATTAAGTAGTTGGTATGTATTAGAAAATTTACGACATGTTATTTAAATTTTACAACCTTCTGAAACAAATATTATTATCACTTCCTAAGCTCCTCGCCAAAGGTCTCAGCACTGGTAAGTGACAGCAGTAAGACACCAACCCAGAACCGTCTGCAACAACGGCTCTGCTGGCAAACAGTCTATGTTGCTTCATTTGAAGAGAAGGAAACAAGAACACTCATGAAATGATGTAAGGTTTATAAAAGGAAATTAACAAAAGGATAAGCAAAGATTAGGGAACTTCAAAACTCAGGGAACAGAGAAGAAAGCGATATAACGGAGTCAGAGCGACTAGAGAAGCGACGGCCGAGCGCCGCGCTTGCCCCACGCAGCGAGTGGGAGAGACGGAGCTGTGCCGCCTGACCAAACATGCCGTTTACCTTCCTTCTCAGTCCGCTAACAGTGTAAGACCAAGAGCGGGATATAATTATAGAAAGCGATTAAGCTTTAAAACACACATGGGTTTCAGAGCATCATCCTAAGGAATTCTAAGAAGACAACTCAGCATATCAAGCAGTAAGATTACTAATATAAAAATACAAATATTTTTAATAAATATAAAAAAGAGAATAACTATAACAACTTCACCAACATTCCAAAAGATAAAAAAATACAAAACTATATCCAAAAAGCTACAAAAACTCTCAAATTCACAAATGAATAACTATAAAAGTTTATGATGTGCAAAATACCAACCACGTAATTAGCATCCTTTAAAAACATAAAAATAGAAAGAGACTAAGTCATGGAATAAAACCTTCAGTATTTTAACCTACCTCAGAACCATAAACATTTAAGAACCTGTGGGCAGGAAGAGCCTGAAGACAGCTCTCTCACTGGGCAGATCACAGAAGAGACCGTCTGAGGGAAGTCATCTTGAAATCACGCAATGCTGCTATGACCACCATGCCCCTTAACTGAATACCCCCCAACACACAAGAGAGTGACAGGGAAGGGGGTTCGGGACTCACTCACACTCCAATAATTCACATGCGAAAAAGCCAACGGGACCGGGACTGACCAACCTGTCGCGTTGGCATGGCCTGTGGGGTCAGACACGGGGAGAGAACTTGGGAGTTCTTCTATCAGCACTGCCACCACTAAAGTCCCCATTACACAACCTCCCGGGTCACGTGGACAGGTAGGCCTGACACTATGGAACATCGGGCCTCAGGAAACAACACGATCTCTCAAAAACCACCCAGTTCAACAAACTCTGATTCAGACTCAGTACGAATACGAATACCTAATTCTGTCCTGATGCTACAAATAATACTGTACCCAAATATTAAGTCTCTCCTGGAAGATTTTTGTGACTCTGAATTAAGATGTCTGCAGTCGAGGGGCGCCTGGGGGGCTCAGTCAGTTAAGTGTCTGACTTCAGCTCAGGTCACGATCTCATGGTTCATGAGCTCGAGTCCTACGTTGGACTCTGTTCTGACAGCTCAGAGCCAGGAGCCTGCTTCAGATTCTCTGTTCTGACAGCTCAGAGCCGGGAGCCTGCTTCAGATTCCATATCTCCCTCTCTCTGCCCCTCCCCTACTTGTGTGTCCTCTCTCCCTTTCTTAAAAATAAACAAACATTAAAAATTGTTTTTTAAAAATGTCCACAGTCCACTCTGGACCCCCACTGCAGCCTCCCCTTCATCTGACCTCCAAGCAGACAGCCAAAGATTTGGCCCCCTCCCTCTCTCTTGTCTCCACATGTGTAGGTGACTGTACCCACTTTCCACGGCAGGTACAGACAGCAGCTGCTGGCCTCTGCCTCTTAAAGGTAGTCCTTCAGATGCGGCCTCTGCCTGCACTCTGGAATTCCCAGTCGACACCTGCATTTGCACGTCTGATAGTTTTCCAAACCCATCTCTTAGTTCCCAAAGACCATTCAACACATGTCCTTCTCGTGGCCTTCTCCATGTGAATTAAAGGCACCACCGCTGACTCGGCCCATCCCTTCCGGATTGCTCTCTCTCTCCTACCTTACAGTCCATGCTTCAGCAGATGCTGTTGGCTCTGCCCTCACAGTGGATCACAAACCTGGCCACTGCTGGCACCATGGTCTAAACTACCACCACCTCTCACTGGAACGAGCCTTTTCAGTGCCCCCTCTTCCGCAGTCGGTTCTCTCTGCCATGACCTTCAGACTCAGACTGCTGCCCTCCACACACTGCGAGGGCACGTGAAGACATTCGAAGGAGAACACTGAGGCCCAGCTGGTTTACAGCTATCGATTCCCGACCCCTCGCTCGTTTACTCTTTCCGTTTACGGAGTGCCTACAGAAGCTCGTGAGGCAGCACCCAGAGCCACTTGGCCTCAGCCACATCCCACTCCACCTGCCTTCTCTCACCTGCCGGAACAAGGGCCTCCTCCTTGCTCACCCCGACGGTGCTCCGGTGGTAAAAAGCTTTGGGGCACCAAAGAAACTACTGTTCACGGAACGGCCTTTGTAAAATAAAGGCGCCCTGGCCCTGGGACCGGGACAGAGTGTCCAGTCTCTCCTTTGTATGTACGTCTATACCATGAGGGCAGGACATTAGATGTGGGGCGGTCGGCCTCAATTCACATGTCCTAAATTCAGGGGCGGCGCAGGTGGGATGGTGAGCGCGATGGCAGTTTTTGCTTGGAGATCCCGCCTCATCAATCCTGAAGGATCATCCGAGAAGGACCCCAGGCTACCCGGAGCAGTGCAAAAAGAAAACGGAAAGAAGGACTGCAGAGGGTGGAGCCGATCTCCCCGGACAAAAATCTTGCAGCAAAGAGCCATACCCTCTCTAAACATGGGACTACCTCAGTTCTTGCTAGAAAGAAAAAGAAAGAAAGAAGGGAGGGGGGGAGGGAGGGAAGGAAGGAAAGAAGGAAGGAAGGAAGGAAAGAAGGAAGGAGGGAAGGAAGGAAGGAAGGAAGGAAGGAAGGAAGGAAGGAAGGACGAAGGAAGGAAGGAAGGAAGGACAGAAAGAAAGAAAACAAGAAAGAAAGAAAAGAGAGAGAGACAGGAAGAGGGAGGGAGCGGGAACCCTGGGAAGTAATTACCTGCAAAACACACCCTATCTACAAAGTCAAGGTGATGCAGCAGGAAAAGGAACATGCGTATTCACACATGCCTCAGTCTATCTCATATATTTTTTGTGGTTTCAAGGGGGAAGAGGTGAAAGATTCCACATCAATTTCCAGTAAACAATTTTAAGTCAGTAAAAGAAACGTTTCTCGGAAGAAATCTAACATACACATTTTCTTAAATATTTATTCAAACTCGAAGGAACATTATCAATTCATTATTCATTCCTACCACGTACCTGTTAAAATTACATTAACTTCTGAAGCAATGTTATTAATCCTACCATGAGGATACAATATAAACTTATACAATACAGGCCTCCTCTCCAAGCCCCACAACCACCGCACCCCAACGTCGTTTCTTCACTCTTCCTTTCCGCCAGACTGCGCCTCGCCCTGCTAAGAGCATCCATGGACGGGCATATGAACTGAAAGTTGAAAAACTCTCTCCATCTCAATGGAGGCATTCCCATGGCATTACATCTCCATGTGTAATAACTGCCACTCTCTGTATTAATTCTGCTGTTTAAGTCAACCATGTATCAGTACTATTTATAATAACAATTCTTTCCAGCCAGTTTTAACACCTAGAGTATTGTAGCCAAGGATACTAAAAATTTAAAAACCTTACTTCTGAAGCTCGGAGTACTCCGCTAACACTACGGGAAGCAGCTCCTTCCTCTGCACAGTCCTCCTGAGGAATGAAGGGTCTGAGGCCTCGTGTGTCCTCACAGCAGAGGGTCCCAGCTAGAGGAGGCGTTCTGTCCCTGGGGGTCCCCTCTGTCCCTAGCCCATATGCAGGTATGTACATGCACACGCCTACACACACAGAAATGACAGGATGATGACGAAAGTATCTTCATGTTATAAAATCCATAAAATAAAATTGTGGAGGAAACGGAAGAGATATGAGTTCAAGAAGAAAAGCAAACATAAACTTTCTGACGGTCAACACAGAGCTTGGCCATGTAATGTTTAAATGGATGACAGTATGAAGTGACCACAGTATTAACATTCTACCGGATACATACTGAAAGTGGGATATGAAATACTTTTACAATGCCAACCTTTATTATTCGCTAGAAATTACATCCTGTACTGTTTATACCGAAGAGGAAAACACAGAGGTCCAATTTAAAAATGGGGAGGGTGATAGATACTTCTGGAACATTATGCAGGGAGACCTTGGGCACTGCCCAGAAGCCCAGCCAGTGTCCTTCTCCCACGTGCTGCGTGTGCAAGGAACACAAGCTCCTTACCACGACCTCAAGAGGCCCGTGAGGAGTGGCTGCGCTCAGGCCCGCGTAGAGCCCTCACGCCCTAGGCACCTGTCACAGCCGCGGCGGCTCCGCTCGGTAAACCAAGGCCGGTGTTCCTACTTCCGAGTCTGCTCTCTCTATTCCCTCTACCTGGAATGCTCTTGGACACGCTCCTTCCCTTCACTCAAGACGCTACTTAAAAGGCCTCAGAAAAGTCTTCCGAGAATGTTCTGGAGTCGCCTTCTGTGAAAGGTCTCCCTGACAGCACTCACCACTGCCCCCATCGCCTCCTTGCCTGTCACCACGTATCACTCCCTCCGCAGCGCCCACCACTTTCTAAAATTAGCCATTTGCTCCCCGACTTATTTGCTGCCTCCCCACAAGTTCGCTTCACAGATACAGCGCCCGGGTCTTGCTCACCACTCCACGCTTGGAACTGGAAACGAGGCTGGGCCTCGGTCGGTTTCCACTTAACGAACAGGCTTGGGACAGAGGGGACTCCTGGGTACAGAACGCCTCCTCGAGCTGGGACCCTCTGCTGTGAGGACACACGAGGCCTCAGTCCCTTCATTCCTCAGGAGGACTGTGCAGAGGAAGGAACTGCTTCCCGTAGTGTTAGCGGAATACTCCGAGCTTCATAAGTCAAATAACTTGGCCAACATCACGTCAGGGACTCGATGGCGGAGTCAGGATTCAAGTCCAGGTGCGGGAGAAGCAGCCTCTGCCAGCGTTTTCCTCGCCACGATGCGCTGTTTCGTTTCGCCCACAGGGCTTCTCAGTTATTACCTCGCTGGGTCCTCACCACGTCCACGTCTCACCACATCGGGTTTCAGACAATGAGACCAGACTCAGAGAGCCGAAGGGGTCCGGCCGAGGAAACGAAGCTGCTTCACGGCCCGCGGATCTCAGGGGCTGTGACCCCGGCCCCGGCCCCTGCGGAATGGCACACATGCACTGTCGGAGACGGATTTAAAGTAACGGAGGCAAGGTCACACAGCTGGACACAGAAAAAGCCGAGTGAAAACTAGGCCAACGGCTCATTAGTCAAACGAACTTCCCAACCTGTGAGACCGTGCCAGCGTCAAACATTTAAAAAGTTGACAACTGTTATGGACTTTCTGAGATACAAGCAAGACTCGACTGAGGACACCAGCCCTGCTAATGAAAATGCAAGGGGACCGAGGCAGGAGACGCAGTTTAAATGGGCCGCCTGTGCCCGCGGCCACCGTGGAGCGCCCTCCCTCGCGGCTCCAGAACAGGAGAAAAATCGAATTGCATGCATGTTGGGCTTTGATCTCTACATAGCAGAATCTTACTTATGAATATTTAGTATTATTTAATAACATTTTCCCCCATAGTAACAGATAGGTCATTACAAATCGGGGTGAAAACTGTTAATGATTCCAAGACCTACGCATCTCGGGGGGGGGGCGGGATATATATCTATATATCTATCATACATTAGAAATGGGAAAGTTTTTTAATGTATGTATACACGTGCTCTTCTGCCAAACAGGAAAGATTCTCACCAAAAAAGCACACACTTTGATGCATTTGCACACTGCTCACGAGGCCTTACAACAGCAACCGAGAAACCTGGAAACCAGTAATAAGGTGCAGCAACAACAGCAGACACGATTCCCCCGTGACTCCACTTCGTCTCCGCCACGCGCTCCTTCACGGGCGTCCGCTTCCCGCTCAGCGCTGCTCAAACCCGAACAGGAAAGCTCCGGCTGAAGAGCAGGAGTCAGGCCTCCACTCCAAAGTATCACAAGTTTTAATGATATGAATTCTTATCTGTTCTTTCCCTCGTTAGATCAATAAAAAGTTGTGAGGAAAACAAAAGATAATTATAGTATCAAAAACTCCGATAATGCTAGATTTCATGGCGTGCTTCTGTTGCCGTGTGCTACTAAAACAATTTGCACTGAAAATGTTAAGTAGGTATTTATCTCTATCACTACAACTATAAATAGGACAGTATAAATCAGGCCATTGTGACGGTTCAAGTGGAGAATTTAGGAGCAGAAAGCAGGAAGATTTTCAGCAAGATGTGACAAATTCAATTATTTATTTAGGCTTAAATCTGGTTTAAAATGTAATTAAATTTAAAAAATGCAATCGAGGCAGATTTCGACATAGCACAAGAAGATGAAAGACGAGATTATTTTCATTGCAGAGGTTCTGATCTAAGCCCAAATAAAAAGAAAAAAGAAACACCCCTTCATCATGGAGGGTGACTGTGTCCTAAAAGATTCTCTCATCGGACAAAAATGCACCTCCTATAACGTAACATAACTTCAGCATGGGGGAAAACGAGGTCGTTTTTTAAAGTAAACTGTTGTTGTAAGGTAACTCTTAATTTGCACGCCTAATGTAAATTGCTCTGGCGAGCACACGTTGGGTCCCAGAAACCACGGTAGCCGGCTTCAGATGTGACCCGGCAGCCCAGGTGTTCAGGAAAAGTGCTGTTAACAGTGAGGATTGATGGTCTAATCAAACTGTCACAGCCAGACCCTCGGCGGGGCGGCTGGAGGATGATATTCACAAAGCAAGCACATGCTTAGTGTTACTTTAAATTGATGCTGACATTTTCAATTGTGAAAAGAAATTTTTTCCTAAGTAATATAGGAAACAACTCAGCTAACCTTCCGGAGGATATCAGATAATCATGGTAGGTTGTTGTGTAAAAGCTAACTTCTCAAAAATGTGAGCACATATGAAATACAAACAATCAGACGCCGCGGAGATTTACTATCGTAATCAACATTTTAATTACTTTCTGTTTTCTTAGATGTACAGTACCATTGCAATGAATATGCTCTCCACGTACAAACAGAGCAATATTTTTAGCCTGGTATTTGCATCTGGTGGCGAAAAATTCCCACAAGGGTACAAATAACCACGAGTCACGTGCTGATTAATCTAAGACTTCTAAAGTCACGTGTTAATTAAAGTAATTAATATGATCCTTCCTGGCAATGCCACACATTCGTCACATGGCATGCTCAGAAAAACTGATTGGATAGTCAGACTGCAAAAAGATGTCCAACAGTATTAAGAGAGGTTTTTTTTTTTATTTAAATCACTGATGATAGCAATTCGATAAAAACTGAGTGCCTAATTATTAAAACAACAGTTCCTCCCAGAAAATCACTAGACCAGGCTACAAACAACTCGAGTGTGCGAGGAAGTGTCCCCCACATAAAGGCAACGCAGCGTGCGTGTCGGCGGCCGAGCGCGTCCCCGGCCAGGCCCCGCCGGCGGCCCCCTGTCTTCCTGGCAGCGGCCCGAGCTCGGATCCGCGGCCTTACCTCCACAGCCAAGGACAATCAAGCGGGCTAAATTGCTTCATGTTTCCAAGACGTGTTAGAAAGTCTTCTCGTGAAAATTTTTCGCTCCGTCATTCCTGACCTTTTTGAAGCGGTGCCCCAGTAAGTATTAATATTGATAAAAACCACATTATCTCCGTCATTCAGCACTGACACACAGGCGCAAGGGAACACAACGCAGCTTCCCTGGTGCTTGTACCATATAAATATGACGAAAGTAGGAATACTGAACTCTCTTTTTCATAGGAAATCAGAACGAGCTTATACATTTTCTGGTAAGACTGACCTATTTCTTAAATGCTGCCCTTTAAAAATTTCTGATAAAATCTAATAAGATGTAAAAGAAACCACATAAAACATTTCAGAAAATCAATTTAAAAACTGTTAATATGTATGAAGGACACGTTTTTCTCCCCAAAAGCAAACTCTATGCAGAGTTCCTTAATGACGTGAATTTTGCTGTGTTCGGGGCTATAAAAAGACAGTCTCGCGGCCATCTGCTAGATGTCTGCGACGCGTCCTCTTTTACGAGGAGTCGAGGGTTCACGCCTCCCCTCCTAGGACCAGACAGGCAGTGGGCGATTCTGAGCCGCAGGCTACGAGAAAGGGAGGACACTCCCACAAAGGGCAAAACGGCCGGGGGGAACGGCCCACGACAGCCACGGTGCTTGTCCAACAAAGCCAAATACCGGCTCCGCGAGAGCAAGGGAGCCCCGAGGCTTCCCCGCACACCGCGCAGCTCAGGGTCTGGGTACAGTATTTGAGCAGGGGTTTGGAGGACTGAGTGTTGAAGGTACTTTCACACGACTTCTGCAGGCGGCAAAGCTGGGACCCACTCTCCTGCAGCGATCTCCCACTAAGAGCAAGAGAGTCACAGTTTAATTCTTAAAAAACGTATTCTCACCTCCACTCCTTATTTTTCATATTCATTCTCTGAATTAATATGGCACGATAGCATAACTTACTTTACAATTCCTACACATCGCAGTGTAAAACCTTCTCCCAGCAGCCGGCTGACAGCTAGCCCTGTGTTAGAACACAGACTGCCATATTTACCACTACCCTCGATATGACCATTTATGACACGCTTAGTTATTAAAGCTCTCCCAGAACATCAAGAGTCTGATAGCACGTGTTCTCATCAAATCCAGCGGACATAGAAAGATGAAATCTAATGTTAATATATTAAGTATTACTTTTTCTTCCCCTGCGTGATGACTATTTGATATTTCAAACACCCAGAATATTTTTCGGTATTTTCTGTCCAAGTATTGCGAGTGAAAGGGAAGAGAGAACGTGTGGCAGAAGAACAACAGAACTGAGCGGATGCAAAGCAAATTAGAAATTTCTCTGAACTCACATTTTTGTATTTGGCTACATAATATATGGGTTTATTTTAATATAAAAATAACAAACTTCTCAATCCTTCCAGCACGCACGGGAAAGTAACTACCATGTTGCTGGGGGGGAGGGTGAAGGGAGGACGGGTCTGATGTAACTAAGGAGGAATGCCGTCAGTGGTTCCTGGTTCCTGTTCTAAAGTTAAACAGGCAAAACAATCCAGTAATTTGGAGAACATTTACGCATAGCATTGTTTTCATAGTAAAACTTTAGAAATATTATAAAGGTTCGTTCAACAGCGACAGCATGACACACATTTTACAACAGGATACAAAGCCACTAAATTACAATGTAAATCTGTATCTATAAAAACAAAATGCAGTGAAGTCTGTGGCATGGAGGGGACAAGGCGCGCTGTAAAGCGCCAGGGCCGGTGCGACTCTCACTCACACAGAGCTCTGTACGGACATCTGCGGACACACACGAGAAATAAGAGGTCACCATTGAGAGACGTTAGCAACTGTCTTTGAAGAGATTTATGGTTCTATTTTTTGTACTTATCTATGCTGACTCTACTTTTAACCATCATTTATCTTGAAGCTTCTTTCCAAAATAAAATGCTCTATTTTGTGAAGAGATTCTGAAGTGAAATGAGAAAGAAAAATTAAATGGCTGTATTTTTAAAGAAGAAAGGTCATGAGCAAACATACTATTTTGAAGGGACCGTACGCTTTGAAGACTTTGGGAATGTGTGTTGTTCCTACAAAGTATTCACACGCTCATTCTGTCACTTCTGCAATGAGTGGCATTAAGGTAAGAGGTGGCGAGAAGAAGTTACCGGTGCTCCACAGCGGCCACAGGACGTGTTTTCACGGGAGGCTTGCGAACGAGTACTGGACTCCCCGCTCCCCCACGCTATCGCTGACATCGGATACAAACTAAGAGACACACGTGTGCCTCTGCTCTCTGTTATGACATTCTGGTCAAAATACTAAACTGCATCCTACTCACAACTTCAGAAGGTGTATGCTTACAGGCATAATAAATTCAGCTGCCTTTCACTTTCAGGACAGAAGTGAATATACTTAGAAAATGCAAGTTAACAGTTTAAAGCTCTGAAAAATGACGTGAACCAACATTCTATTTTATTCAAAGTTTCACTGACACCATTAAAGTAACATTTTTATGCCTTACATGTGTGATGCTCTAACTATATTCACAATGTAAACAGTAAACCTGGATTTCTACATAAGGACATTGATGACAAAATCAGAACAAACAGGCAGTTTCATAAAATTAATCTCTGACCAATAAATACTGACCAAATATTATGACAAAGCAAACAGTTTTCAGCTACCTGATCATTTATTATACTCAAGATAAAAACCATAAAAAATAGCTGATAACTGATGACCAAGACAAAATTCGTATCACACTAATTATCATTATTATTCCAAACAGGAATTATTATAGGACATCATCAAAAATATGGACTACTTAATAAGTTATTTTAATAAAAAAAACTAAGGAAAATAAGACCTAACAAAATGTCTAAGTATCTACAGACAATTTACATTTTTAGGAAAACTCTCTGAAAGTTCAACAGAATTGCAAACAAAAACACACACACGCATATTTTGGTATGATTAATTTGAAAATTAACAAGCTATGTTTGTGTTACAAATACTGGTCCTAGTTTGAGTTACAAATACTGGTCCTAATTATTTTGTTTCTGAAACAATAAACTGAAATACTACCTTAAAGTTTTCTGATCAGTAATGGATCACTGACAAATGAAACCAGCATGTCTAGCAATCAACCTACCTTCATGAGAGGGCCATGCACTGTGACATGAGGCTTCCATTCTATACAGACAATAAATTACACTGCTGATCAAAACTTTCAGTATGTAAAATGTCATGGAGTCTAATACTTGCAACAAGAAACGATAAGGAATGGTTTTAGCCTTCTC
>CM057835.1:3740000-3870000 GCA_030068075.1 Paguma larvata
GTAAACCAATTTGAAAATAAACTATTATAAAAAAAAAAAAAAAGTGCTGAGAAGCTACGAAGCACTATGTGCAACACTCCCAAAAGAGCAGCCCTGAAAGAGCAGAGCTGCACCAAAGAACTACGGAACCACAGTTTCTTTTCACCAAAGAAGGATGCAATGAAATTTACAAAATTTGTGAACGCAGACCACTTCTGAATCGCAAGATTTTGAACGACTAGATGACCTAACGCAAGCGTTCCTGAGACTGTTCTCACGTCTGTGAAACGCAAAGGTTCCCTTTAATCCAAAACTCGGGGCGCCCGGGCGGCTCAGTCGGTGAGCATCCAACTTCAGCTCAGGTCATGATCTCAGGATTCGTGGGTTCAAGCCCCGTGTCAGGCTCTGTGCTGACAGCCAGGAGCCTGGAGCCTGCTTTGGATTCTGTGTGTGTCTCTGTCTCTCTGCCCTGTCCCCGCTCGTGCTCTGTCTCTCTCTCTGTCCCTTGAAAACAAATAAAAATGTTTAAAACTTTTTAAATCCAAAAATCTATATTGTCCTGCAATAAGCTAGTTGTGGCATAAGCTACCTGGTGTCAAGACAAATTAAATATAGCAAGCCACTGACATTTGCAACGCATACGAAATGACACCTTTAGAAAGCCCTATAGAATATACCCTCCTTCATAAAAGCTGGTAAATTATTTTTAAAATATTAAGTGACCCCCTTTAGAATCTTAGTGATTCTATAAATACAGTCTAAAATCATTAATAAGGCTATGAATCCTTCCAATAGGGAAAAGAAATTAACTCTACACTCCAATTCAGAACATCATTACTGTAGCAACATCTACCTAATTCTCTACAAGTAAAATAAGGAAGGACCGTGTCCCCCAGAAGACACGTGTGAAGACGGGACACTGCCCACCGAGCAGCAAGTGGAAGCAAGCTGTCACAACTGAGCAGAGCACTCTGGCCATTCGGGTGGGGCCTCAGCATCACAGTGGGCAGACGGGGCTGATGGAACAGGCGTTAAACCATGAGAAAAACAACCGTAAAGCAGAGCCTGCCGGCGAAAACGGGGCGCAGGAGGAGGGAGCGGTATCTGAGTGAAATTCGCAATTTCTGTCTCTGGATGCAAACCCTTCCATCTCCTGGGACAGAGCTCACCCAGGTTTCGTTCTCAGACACTGCTGCAGGCTAATCAGGACTCCTAACAAGCGAGGTCAGGCACTGCTGCCGGGAATCCCGGCGTCTGTCTGCAAGGAAGGCGTGTGGGCTGCAGGACCCTTCTCTAAGAGCTTGCGTGCTCTGAAGAAGCTGCTTCTGCACGACATGAATGACAGAGGGTCCCTCCACCGTCAACCTCACACTTTGCAAAGAGAAACACTAAGATTCCAAATCAAATTTTCCTCATAAAAAAGTGCGTTAAATAGCCACATAAATTAACAGTTCACGCTGATATTTCAGATAAAGTTTTAAAGAGTGATGATTTTCTAACACAGGACATTTTTGTTGCAAGTCCCATGCTTTGCACTAATAGCACTGCCAGGCAGAGGGCCATCGCTCCAGTGCTCACCCCAGCCTCCTCCTTCGCTAAGTAGGGCACTTCTCTTCCTAGCCAGAAGACTAAACAAAAATTTTCATATCACCCTTTATTCGCTGCACACTAAGCACATGGGGCGTGCCGTCTGAACGTGGAAGGTGACCATCTTATCGAAAAGACCTCGGGGCACAAAACCGGGCCAGAAATCATCTTTGATTATTGTAGGTCCACTGGTGGCCCCATCTCATTTTATTTATACATTCGCCAACAAAATGAACATCTGTGGATTCACCACCAAATCGGAGAACTAGAACACTGCATTCCAGATTTTAATTCATCCCGACCTCATATTTCCAGCTGTGAGTGATTACCTTCTTATATATTTTTTTTTTCATTCTTTCCTTATTTTCATCATCAACTCTAGCAGTTGAACCACTTGATTAAACTGTTTTGGTTTTCACCACTTCCTGAGAGGCACTGGAGACCTAGGACAGACAGGAAGGACACGACGGACGAAGCCGTGCCGAGGCGGGCAGACTGGGCTCCGGCAGCAGCCGAGTTACGAGCTCTGACCTAGTGGCTCTAGCATGTCCGACTCCAACTATAATGTCCAAAGGAATTTAAATTCTGTCTGACCTTGGCACATCAACTATACCACGAACGTGAAATCTGCAGAAGTCAACGGCCTACATATAGTACCAGAGCTCTGCGCGGGAGGAGATCTGTTACTACGCTGAGGAGCCCACGGTTTCTCTGAGACGTAGAAAAGGTACCCCACCACCGACGTGCCCTTGGGGACCCTCTGCCAGGTTCCGGCGGAGCAGCTCCGCGCTTCTGGGTTCTACATGGTTGTATTCCATGCACATTATCTTCGCTGTTTAAACAAAAGAGAAAACTCAAAACTTCATTACACAAGTATGAATAATAGCAAAATACTAAGTGTTGAGCTAATTCTTTTGTTAAAATTTTTCCTCACCTTCAAAATCTGGTAATCGTTAAACAATGTATTTTTAAAAAACCAAACCATACATCCTGTAGTAAGGCTGCCACTTCCTATTTGTCAATATAGGTCATATCCATATCACGTTGTTTATAAATATGAAATGAAACAAAGACATTTTGAACACTACAATGCTGTGATAACGAAAAAGAAAATTATCACTTGTAATTAACATGCAAAAAATTTGTGTTTAATTTAAATACAAACTTCCATATGTATATTCTGCTGAATCTGCTGTTTCCTCTAATCATTTGCTCACTGAAAGCTTCCTTAATACGTTTTCATCTAAAAACAAGCACTTTTTAAATTATAAAATGCTACGTATACATAGACTGTGATTTTTTATACTAGTAGAACTCTAATTTCATGCTCACTTCACCACAAACCTGACAACTGAGAAAAGGTGTCACCCTCAGCATCACAGAGGAGAAGCTGAGAAAGTCACACTGACTTAGAAGAATGCACTTGAGCTTGGTTACACTAAGAGGCAGGCCGACCTATAGTAACATAAACTACGTTAACCTGCGATACCTTCTTCATAGTGTAATTAGAAACCATGTATTAGGCCAGCAAAGAAAAAGGCCATCTTGCAAAAAGAAAAATTTCAGTGAAGATTTCAGTATCTTAAATCCATCGACATTCATGGAGTGTCAATCATCCTCTGAAAAGCTGACAGAGAAAGCAAGCCACCAACCATGCCCTCGAAAAATCATCTAGTGTGTAAACAGGGCATATACTGTCTATTTTAAAAGGAAAACAAAGGAGAATGTGTTAAGGAGGGCACTGGCCTTGGTGGGAAGAAGTGATCACAGAGAATGAAAATGTATGGGAGCATTCACGGTAAGACAAAATCTGGACCTTGCTTGAACAGACAAGACATGTGACCCACACAGAGACCGGGGAGACAGGGATTCCAGCAGGACAGTGGGTGGAAACACCACACACGGTGTGATGAGGGTTTTTCATGTTGTCTTGACCCAACACTCTATCATGCTTACTACGCCGTGCCAGAAATCATCCATAAAACAAGAAAGAAATGGAATTACATTCAAACTCAAAAGAAATGAAGATATGCTAGAAACAACTCAAAATAAAATTAGGATGACTTACAGGAAAGTACTGATATTTGACAGTTTTCAGCCTATGTGTTCATTTACATGATTCGGTCTGAGGAGGTGCTAACATTTTAGTCAAGCACTAAACACGACATGATTCTTCTGAAAGGGAACCAAGGACTGGCTGCAATGACTGTGCTTTGGTGGAATCCTGCCATTACTACAGGGCCAACACGTCTCACACGGCCCATCCGTGTCTGCTTGTTTCCTCCTGGGAATACTAAGGGCAGGGGATCCATGAAACCAGTGGGGTGCCCTTTGCTTTAAGCTCACAATTGATTATACGAGTGGCCCTAGGACCAAGAAATGGGGGGAAATATCTTAGAGAGTAACTGATGTAAACCCTTGGTTTTTCCTAGCAGTGCTCCATGGCGTAATGAAATGTAAACACCTTGTTTCTCATCTGCTGAAATGGATGATCGAATTTGCTTTGATCCAACTTTATAAAAATTACTTCAGAAAGGTTATAAGTTTCCTGAAAACTCCTCAGGAAAAATTTTAATCTTGGACTTTTATAAGCAACTACCAAGACATCATGAATATAAAGAACCTCTCACAAAAAGTCAGTACTGTATAATGAAACTGTGTAAAAGTTGGTAATTAAGCATAATTGAAGGCTGCAGCGAACATATAGGCCTTTGTTCTCTTTAATTCTGGCACTGACTGGGAATTAAAGATAAGAGCTTAAGGCATATTTTAGTCAGAGTCCAGATGTATAAGCCCCAGTGTTCTAAAAGTAATTTCAATGAAGTAAAAGAAGAGAATGGCCAAAAATATTCTAGATGCCTGCCAGGGAAAAACACCTATATTCTGAACGTTTAACATATTTGATCAATCATGTTTAGAATCACTTATTCACTGACCTTAAAAAAAGTTAAAACAGCCAGATATTCTTATAGCCAAGATCTGACTGAATTACTAAAGCACAGAAAAATAAAATCACTTAAATTTAATTTGTCACATTAGACAACAATGTATTATTACGTGCAAAGTAATTCGAACATTCATGCTAAAAAAGGTATAGATAGTTCACTATCGTCACAGAATTCAATTGTCTTATTTCGATATAGGAATGAGAGAGGAGACAATAGAATAAAGATTCTCAGTACCAAACCATACATCTCTGGTCTAATAACTCACTAAAGTAGTACTAGATGACATAATTATAATGTATGCAGTATTATTATAGTCTTTTGGGTTTCTTTTTTGGGAGCTGGAAGTGGCGGGATAGAGGAATTTCCAACCACACACACATATCTATCTGTTACTCACCGAGGTCCCACAAGAAGATGATGAAAAACAAGACCAGTGACAGACGGAATAAACAAGCAAGGGACTGATGAAGGACGGGCCCCGGGCGGAGAGTGGGAAGAGGAGATGTTTGACTGGCAAGCAGGAGAGAGGGCAGGCAGTGAGTGTGCAGGGGAGGTGGCCAAGTAGGAAGAAGGGGAGAAAATGGGCTACGGAGCCGAGAAAAGAGTGTGGCTAACAAATACAACGGGTGATTAAGAAGCTTATTGGCAGGTCGGCTCTGCAGCAGGATTCAGGAGAAGGACACTGGAGCTGGCACGAGAGAAGGGCCCAGGCAGCAAGCCAGGGAAAGGAGACAGGGCTCTCGGATACACGTCGCCGTGACAACGCTAACCCACGTGCCCGGATCTCTCCCTGGTGTCTGAACTCCACACCGAGAGATGAACAATTCCAAGAGTTCTACCTTCGCTGGCTTCCTCTTACATATATAGTGAAAGTCACTGGCACTGGTCCCAAGGTTCTTTCCAGTCCAATTCCAACCCAGCGTCCCAGGCTCATCCTGACTCCTCCCATAATCCCCTTCAATGAAATCCTCTGCCTGGTGTCCGTTTCCTCAACAATGCACAGTCTGTGGTCTCAGCGCTCCATCTTACACCACTCTCTCCCAACCCAATGCCCAAGGTCACTCCAGGCCCGTGGAAACAGGACACGTGAAGCTCACACACGCCTCCCAGAGGGCGTCCCCCCGTGGTCTGCTCTGCTGGGAAGGCTCTAAGCCCACATTATACTTGAAATGTAGCCCTGCAGAAAGGTCTTTCCTGACCATCCACCTAGAATAAAACCCCTCCCAGACAGTCTCTGGAATAGCACCTGACTGTCTGTCCTGATGACAGCATCTCACCCCTGACAGAGTTCTCTCTTACCTTTCTGTTGTATTATTTCTCTAAGCTGGCCCTCGGCTCACCAGCCCCAAATCTGAGGGGTGTAAGAACAGAATCTGTATCATCTTCAAATACTAACACCATCTCGACTTTGGAACACGGTAGTAACTGTAGTAGCAAATGTTTATAGGAAGAGTAAGTGAAGAGGGGCGCCCAGGTGGCTCAGTTGGTTAAGCACCTGCCTCTTGGTTTCAGCTCAGATCATCACCTAAGGATCTGTGAGATCGAGTCCCGTGTCGGGCTCTGTGCTGAATGAGTGGAACTTGCTTGGGATTCTCTCCCCACTCCACTCTCTGTGCCCCTCCCTCATTCGTGCTATCTCTGTCTCTCTCAACATCAATAAACTAAATAAAAAAGAATAAGCCAATAAGGAAATGAGATGCCTTTATCAGCATCCCCCATAATAACCCTTATGCAAGATTTTTTCCTCTCCTAAAACCTTCTTCTGTATCATTGCGTAGTTCTTCCCTTTCTTTGTATACATTATGGACAACTGTATAAAAACCAATTCTCTTCTAAAAACAAAATCATATAATATTCATGATTTTTAAATGCCCACGAATTAAATACAGGGATGAAGTCTCAATAAAACGGAGGCTTAAAATTAAAGAATAAAGTTTAGAAACAGCAGAAAACAATCTTACATTTCCAGAACAAACCCATATACCACTAACACTGAGAATTCCTCTGCTGCCCACATGAGAATTTCTTTTAAAGAGGTAAACAGGGTATTTGTTCCACAGAACCGCGACGCCCCGAGGCGGCATGTGAGCACGTGACCCCGGGGCAGTAAGCGCAGAGCTGGTTTCTGACCAACTGGAGCGGACGGCCTGGTGCAAAGGCGCCCTCCCTTTCCCTGGCGAGCATGTATAACTCTGCTCAGCAAACGTTAGGAGCAGTCTTCAAAATAACAAATAATCTTGAGAAACAAAAAGCACCATTTGAAGCAGTACGAGGAGGTACATGAGGTTTTCATACCACAGGGCAAAAACGGTTTAAAAAAAGTCTGACAGGACTGCACGATGCTAAGCACACTGCCCCCAGACCACACAGCTGAAGGCATACATAGTCACAAATACCGACCCTACTTTGCAAAAATTCCCATTGCAAAACTTCCCTTGAACTATGTGAGCACTGATTTATGTGAGGTGGTTAAAACATACTGCTGACATAAAATGGGAATTTGCCAGAAGGGGAAAGACGATGAACCACAAAGTAACAGTAGTAAATAAAACGCATCCCACAGAGCCTGCTCCACTGTCTGGAGAGGGACGGCGATTCCGGCCCTGAGCTTCCCAGCAGGAAACATAAAGAGGAAAGCTCAATTACAGACAGGCTTTGCTGGTGCTTAAGACCAAAATGACGAGTTGTTTCAGAAAGGCGCAACCGTTCCTGGAATCAAGACCAGGGAGAAACTGGCCCCCGAGTCTCACAAGAAAGATCTGACCTATTTTCATGAGCAGCAACCTGTGAACTACCTTAATAATAAAGATATGACTTATATAAGGTTACTTCTTACAACATCCCTAAATGTAAGCCATTACCACAGTAACTAGGAAGAAAACGGAAACAACACAGGGAAGGAACCCGGCTCTCTCGCGATGGTGCTGGCTGAAGGGTGCGAGCGCTACACGTTCAGAAGGGCTGGAGGGAACACGCACTGAGGACAGCACAGGAAACAACCGGACAGACGCACAGACTCCAGACACTCCTCGGGGCTCCAGAATCCTCAGCTGCCGCAGGAGCAGGGCTGCCCCGCTTCACGAAAGCTGAGGAGCCAGACGGAGGCATGAGCCTGAAAGGAAGTATTTCTACCCCTTAGGGATGAGCCACGACAGTTAGCTCCAACTAGGTCCCCCCCGCCCCAAATTAAATTGGAAACTTCAACAGACAAATGAGGACCTGAGAACCCAGCATTCTAGACCACTGACAACTTTGTTAACTTTCACCAGGAAAATTCATCAAGTCAGAGGAAGGAAATACCCATTTCAGTAAGAAAACATTTGTCATGAAGCAACCATTGAACATCTAAATTACCCATTTAATTGAGAAATATTTCCCAGATGCTGACAAGATATCTTTGGTGGAAAATATATACTTATCTCCATGTGTACCTTAATAAATTGTCAGTTTAAGTCAGTAAAGTATAAAAGGAAATTTTCTAAAAATAATAAATAACCTTGGCTTTAGATGAGTTGATGAGACTTCTATCTATCTTTCCACATAGAAGTAATTATTTAGCAGGGCCATCGGTCTGCTCAATCCCACTTGTTCACAATAAAACCACGTCAAATGATCACAGGATACTAATTCTAGACTGGATACTGTCTGCAGATGGAGAAATGGGAAAAGACAGAGGAAAGAGTCCTGAGCTCACGCAATATTAAATCATTAAAATACAACAACCTCCCATTCATGATGGAAAGAAGACATGTTTTCCTCCACTGTGGCTCAAGAGAACTACTTCTGGTGTAAATATATATATATATATATGTATATATATATATATATATATATATGTGTGTATATATATATATATGTGTATATATATATATATATATATATATATATATATGAAGAGCCCATAAACACTTTATTTCCTAAATTGGAGACAGAAAGAAAGAAAGGAAAGAAAGGAAAGAAAGAAAGAAAGAAGGAAAGAAAGAAAGAAAGAAAGAAAGAAAGAAAGAAAGAAAGAAAGAAAGAAAGAAAGAAAGGGAAAGAAAGGGAAAGAAAGAGGGAGGGAGGAAAAATTCTGGTAACCATTCAAATAAGAGAAGAAATGAGAGAGGACGCCAATTAGCAGCGGGGGTGGGGGAGAGCGAGCCCAAGGCCAGCGATCATACAGTGACCCACAAGTTGTGCAAAGAATACTCCACGAGATGGATCACACGATGGTCGTAAGGCACGAAGTAAAGTATCTCAGGGTATCCATGAGAATGAGCTACCCATTTCAGTGACAGAACAGTATTTACCCCACAGAAAATCATGAGGTATAAACACTAAGGAAGACTCTGGTCCTTCACTAAAGAAATACGTGCCAACATAGCCGAAGATAACTTTTTATAACGTACAATTAAGTGACAGTAACAAATTAATCTCATACTCTTCTGATAGGAAACATTTGAATCTGTTTAAATATATGTCATTCAATGCATTATTCTCTCATTTAAAAGCAACTCTTAAGTGTCTAATCGACGCAAACTACTGCTGGCAAAGCTTCAAAGACAACTCCCTGTGCAGGGATATATGCTTTTTCTAGGAATGTTTGGGTTTAGGAAACTTTCATGCTCCAAGAAAAAGGGTGATGTTTCCATCTCAACTGAAAAGCAGGAAACAATGATGCTTTCGTAAAATTTTAACATATAAATATAAAAGTTTCCGAGAAAAGAGAGAAAGAAAAGGAGTCGAGGTAGACCCCAAAGGCCTACACAATGCCAGGTCTGTGGCAACGCCTTTACAACAAATTAGAACCAAGTCTCAGAGTTGCGAGTATTTCTACCCGACGGTCTAGTCTAGGCAACACCTGGCAAGTATAAAAGTGAGGGGGAAAGATTTTACTCAGCAACAGATCAAAGGTACCATTAAAAGCAAGATGGCTAACCATAATCCCAAGAGTCTTATGATAAAAGAGGACAGGGCCAACACAAATCTTGGAGTTCTGGAACCTGAAGGAGGCCTGGGGAAACCCATTTACCTGAACAAAAACACCCATCAGCCCTAAGCCTGCCCCACCCCCACCTCCTCCCCCCTCCCAGAGCCTAACCACCCCCCATAGCCATGTTGACAATAATGCTCTATCAGACTCAGAACCTGAGTAGAGGCCTCCAAAGTTGCTTCACTTAAGAAATTCTAAGGTTGTGATGTAGATACTCATTAATAAATTGAAAAAATAGGTATACTTCCTTTGATCATGAAATTATTTAGTTTTTAGACTCTCCAATGCACGTATCCAATTTAAAATCCTCTAGCTAGAAGTTGTTAGGGGGCAGAAGAGCCTTCCTGAGATGCTGCCTGGGCATGTATCTCCTGCTGGTGCCTGGACCCCACAAACTAACTCCCAGTATGCCAGTTCCCTCCTCCATATGCACAGTCACTCAAAGCCCAGCTGACTTCCAAGCACTGAACCAGGAAGGCCATCTCTTTCTGTTGCAATGCGCACCCGGCTTCCACGGGCGATAACTGCTATGGCTACTTCAGCTGTGGAAACTGTGCACAGGCTCAGCGAATTCAAAGAGTCATAAAGACACTTCGGCTTACGAAATTACAAACAGAATTACTTATTTAAAATAGGAAATTCTCTAAAATGAATTTTCAAATTATTGGAGTTTGTTATTTTGGAACATGAATCGGAGTCAGCTATATTTAGTTCTTTATATTTACGTGTATGAGACTTCAGAAATGAGTGATGTACCACCTTACAGTAAGTTCATGCAAATTTAGGGACAAAAAATACGTTGTTGCACAAGCCGTCACTTCAGGTGTTCATGAAGTCAAAACATATATGTTTGAAATTACCTAGCTTTCTGTTGCTAATGACAGTCACGCTGACAAAATTTACTGGTTCATCAAACCACAGTGCAAGTATATGAATTTATTGGTAATAAATTATCATTTTTGCATACATCAGTCAAAGCACAAGGCCTAAATACTTGCAAACAAAATGCATTATTAATTTAATTGTCACGGCCTATTTGGCTAACTTCTATTACTATTTGCTATAATATGCAATGCGTAAGAGGGGAGAATCAAATTTAAAACATAAAAAAGTAAGCTGATTATTTTGTCCTGGAGAAATTAAAATATAGCAAGCTTGCGAAATTATAGCCAGGGCATTAATGTTTTAAATAGGTAAGAAAAAAAGATTTAACTTAATTTCGAGAACAGTAATGCCCAAAGTGAGGATTCGACATGCTGATAAAGAGTTTCTTTGTTTCCGAAAGCCATGAGAAGCCATCGATCCCTCTCCAAGGCAGGGAGGAGGGCAGAATGGATGGAAAGAGCCCTTTGGCACTGACCATGCTAGATTTTGCTACTTACACATGACTCTCCTCAGCTACACACGTCTACTGGAAACCGACGCTGCTGCTGGGGCCCTGGCTTTCTGACGTCGTGTTTCCACGAAGTAAGCGCGAGCACCCCATAAACACACACCGCAAACAACAAGTGTTGTGAAGCACAGAGGTCTCAATAGAAACAGCAATTCAATGGAAGACTGTGCAGCTGAGATGGCACCTGCACCCTGGACTACGTGGGCGGGGGGGGGGGGGGGGGGGGGGGTGGTGGTGTCACCTTTCCCACCTGAGATCCATTCTCTGATTTTAGGACCAAACCGTGTCACGTAAATGAAGACCGAACAGTACACTTGGCTCTTCAATTTCCTGTCATGATACAAAGGAGGATTCTACCGCTCGTAAGTGCTTCCAGGATAAAAATATGTATGAGGTGCTCAATTTTTCATTAATATGAAACAATATGACCACTTATTTAACCTTTAAAATTCCTACATAATGATATACTTTGAGTTCGAAACATATAATATTTATGTGGTAAGAAATATTTTCTTTTTACTAATTATCTGATCTAGACTGTTTTCATCATTCATAATTTATTTTGTGAACAAAATAGCCTAAGTACCAGTATACAAAGATTTCAATGTGAGATAATTAGTACAAGGAAGAACAATGGGATTAGAGTCAGAAAAATAACAATTCTAACATGTATTAATTATCAGATATGGAATAGATTAGTGCATATTCCTGAATCTCGGTCCTTCGATCTATAAAACTGGAGTAAGAATCACTGCTAATAACATGGATAATGGATGTAAAAGCAACCAAAACACAGTTCTTACAAGTGACTTGTTTCCCCTTTCTTAAACACTCAAGAAACGTAACTTTGACAAGTCCTACATTACAATTTAAATAATAGAGAAATTTTTGAATTTCAAGAATAATGCATTCAGGATATGTTCAACGCATACAGTTAGGCTCAAATTAAATCTAATGCTACAAACAGAAGTATCGGAAATCAAAAGATAAAAAAAAGGCACACGTACACTCCATATTTTGAAGCAGTCGTCACGTCCAAACCAAAACGCTAAGAAAACAATATGCATTCAATAGGAGACTCAAGGTAAAATGCTTGTAAACACAGAAAACACTGCTAAGAGCATTTCAAATGTTTTAAAAAGGCAATTACACATTTACAAATAAGGGAGAGGTCCTGGGAGGTCCTGACTCCAGAGCAATCGGCAGCATTACCGACAGCTTAAAAAAGTATTAAAAACCCAAAGTTTCCAGGGGCGTCTAAAGAATTTGAGATGCCATCTGGGAGGGTTTGGGGGCAATCTACCGTGCCTCTGAAGGAAGAGGAGAGGGTTTTACTAGCTCTGGGTGAGCTCTACACTTTACATATTTAAAAACTTCAGAAGTAGCCAAACTCACCTGATAGCTGACACTGTTCCATTTCTGCTCACCTGATATAATGAAGTCTCTGTGCTGAAGCTAATTATGACACAGTGGCAAGAGAAAGAGGGCCTGGCAGCTGATGACATAATAATTGTAGTGTTATTTTTCATGACATGGCAACTATGGTATTATTTTTGGGATGACACAAGATGTATTTCTTTTTTGGTACCAGCAATGTTTAATTACAGTAAGAATTCAAAAATACTATTAGAAAACCTCAAAATAAAAACACAGGAAAAATAGACCAAGTTTACTTTTACATACTTACGATGGCCCGTTCGGACACATGTGCAGAGGTCGATCCCTTCTAACTCGACTTCTCTCCTATTTCAAGATTATTTCACAAATTCAAAGTCCCTCAAATCCTTTCAAATATTTTTAGATTAGAAATTTTAAAATTAAAATGACATTAAATTTTTGTGGGAGAATGGCATAAAATAGAATATTCGACAACAGAGTACCACAAAGGCAAAACATGATGAACTGACTTGATAAAAATTCTAGAATTCACTTTATTAAATGAAGCCTAAAATGAAAATATAACTATATTTATTAAATTTTAAGAAATGAACAAAAATTACCTTTCTTTGGGGGTGCCAACTCCATGTTTGCCTAGCAGATGAGTATTTAAGTGTTTCTTCATTACAAAAGCAACCCTAAAGAAAGAAATAACAATAATTATAGAACTAAAACATGACTCTGCTAAAAATATGTCCAGAAAGTATTTAAAAACAGGCTTTTATATACGGATGTAACAGGAATGTGCATATTACAACGGTGCTCTTGGTAAACAAGACGCTTGCATACAGATCGAATGTACTGTGATAGCTGAAGACCGGAAGAAATAAGTAAACTTAAATTAACTGGTTCATTTTCTTACCTGAGTGTGCCGACAGGGACAAAAGCAATGACTGTAGCTTAGTCACTGTCTTCACCATGAGAAGAAAGATAAAGCAATACCTCAACATAACAGTCACTGCCCCCTAGCTGATCCCACACCTCAATCACGAAATGAGTTTGAGAAAATGTCATTTTATTAAATATTTAAGGGACTATAAAAGAGAAAATGAATAGCTTCCATGAAGCTTTCTTGAAAACATGGTAATAATTTGAAAAGAGGTTTTTAAAAATGTTATAAATGTTTATTATGTCTGTGGCACACGCAAAAAAAAAATGTGCTTAAGTGCCAAGAAGATGCCAATAACTAAAACAGAAAGTATTACCTGCCACACTGTCTTATTTTACACACAAATCAGCCTACTTAATTCAATTTTGATGACATAAATATGAAATGGACAGGACTCCGCAGCCGGTCCATGGAACACCAGTAGTCTCCTTCTGAATACAGTACAACATCAATTTAATTACACCGTGTGATTATTTAAAACAATTTAGATCTCATTCAGAAGCATCAGACTAAAATAGTTCTCTTGATAAGCAAAAAAAGAAAAAAAAATTTAATGTTATAACTTCCAGTGTAAAAGGGCTTGCAAACATTTTTGTTAATTATGTATTACAGCTGTCCTTCATAAAGTTAATTACCAATAGCTGAAAGGCAACAAAATCTATTTGCATATGTACATGAAAGGCATGACATATGCAAAAATATGATTTTAATTAGCATTCTATGATATGAAGGGCTACAAATCAAATTGGCATGTTATAAGATTCTTAACATTAAACACCGAATTCATCTGGACATGTTTGCACAAACGGGCAACGTAAGACTATAAAGTAGTGTGGCCTTCTGGAAGAGACATGTCAAAAGCTAAGACTGAAACAATTTCTAAAAATGTGAATGCCTTTTTTTTTTTTTCATTTCTAGTCTACTTTGGTTGTTTTCCTATAATATTAGGGAACCTCAGCTTTGAGGCTAAAATAATGTATTTGTATTTTTTAAATGACTGTGACTTCATAATTCAAATAATGTATGTGTATACACTGAAAATGACATTCATTCTTTTTTATATATTAGGTAGTAGTTATGGACAATACATACTTTTCAACTATAAATGATTAATGCTATCAATCACTAAAATGGAAAAATAATTACATGTAAAGAATCAAAGAGTGATGATATTAAATACTTAGCAAGAATAACAGTACAAGCTATTCTATATTTGTTTCTGCTTGATTTGGAGAAAATAAATAACATTTTTCATTTCCTTTAAAAAGAATGCAGTAATAACAACAGTCCATTTAAGGCATAACTTCCCTACTGTCCTCTATTTTCCTATAATTAAAAAAACATACAGCTAATAGCAAAGAGCAAAGGTTAAGAACCCCAAGTTGCAAAGCACAGCTTATTTACATGACCAAGTATAATTTAAGAGATGTGAGCTTAGAATCACAGTGCAGTTTCTAAACAAAAAAAAATTTTATTAATTAAAATGTTTAAGTTTTAAGACTGGAAACAAAAATAGTACACTGCACAGGGGAGCAAACTAAAGTACACAGCGAGAGAAAGCTTCTACCTAATACGATTCTTCAATTATCCGCTGAATGTCTGTAACACTGAATATCTGGAGGAATAAAAATTTTTTATTATGGGAAAATTTATAATACTAAAATATAGCTCAATTACAGTCAAATTCCAAATATCCATTCACCTGAAATCTGACATGAAGTACAAAGTCCTTAAATTTGGTCTATACAAAGTACAAGCAGCGCCAAAGTCTCAATATCATCCTCGACTAGAAAGCGTAGCTGAAGCCCGGCTAACATAATCCTACCAACCTACATGAACAAACATGGCCGGCGGTGTGTGGTTGCTGACTGTCATTGCCTTTCACTGCCATCCTCATAGCGCTGCACTAATATTTTTACCATGTTACCTGCATTGGAAATTTTAAAATCTAGAAGCCACCAGAAATAAAACAAAAACAGTCGCAAATTTGAAAAGCGACACAACTGCAACGCCTCCTTCCTCATGAGTACGTCTGCCTTTCCACGGTCACCGTGTTTCCCCACAGTTACTGATCGCTTCCTGGGTGGGTCACTAACGTGTCCCGTCAGACAGTTACAGCTGTGCCTTCACGGAGCTTTCATTCCATCACCTGCGGCCTCTCGACAGGACGGAGCTGCCCCCAGCCCGCTGCCCGCCCGCAGGACACGGCTAGTCCGGCAGGCACACAGCAAGCCCCACGCTTGGTAAGGAGCAGTTCTAGACTGATGCGGTGCACACGAGACAACGAGTCCTACCTCAGAAAACGTAAACACTAGTGAGGGGAATGACAAGAACAAGCATCTTAAATAGTGATAGGAGGATAAACAAAAAGAAGACAAAGATCTGAAATGTCAACATGGAATCAAAATTCTGTATTGGAGGCTCCAGAATGCGGCTTGTGACAGAAGGGGGCAAGGAAGTGGCAGGGACGGAGCAGGGAACACCAGGCACAGAAGGAAGGGCAGCCAGGGCAGCTGAGAAGGAGCCTAGTGTGGGGCAGCTCCCAGAGCGGAGGGCAGAGGGAAGGAAAGGGCAGGCACAGAGCTGGGGAAGGTTAGAGAGGGGAGGGGAGGGCAGGGCAGGGCAGGGCAGGGCAGGGGAGGGCAGGCAGTGTGGTGGCCCTGAGAGCAACAACCTCACAGCCGAGCAACCCGGGCTCGTGCTCCAGTGACAGAGGAAGCCCAGTCTGAACACACGTCTGACCCCCACTCAGATGGATCCCTCCAGCTGCTGAGTGCAGGGTAGACTGAAGGAGGGGACCAGGCAGGGCAGGGGTGGCTGGGAGGACTCTGAGAGGCACCCAACAAGGGGAACCCGCTGGCCTGGAGGCCACTCGCTGATGTTGTCCACCTGCAAATGCCTGACAACCTGAAGGAACACCTTGAGATAATAACAGTGTTTTCTAAATATGATTGATTTCTGAGTATCTATAATTGCCTGAAATAGCATCGCTTAAAATTGTTTTTGATGTCAAAAGAGCAGCACCAATAACATTTATATCTTAGCTATAGATTTCTGCTTTTCGGTACAGATATTTCTTACTCGAACTTCTAATTTTAAACTAATTCCTCCTGCACGATACATCGATCTAATCACAACCCCCTCCCTCAGTCCCTCAGGTCGCATCACTGCAGAATTGTTCCCACCTGAGAGTTAAGAAAGACTATCTGACCTACTCAAGTAAACGAGACAGTATCGCAAATTCGGGGAATGGGGTGTAAAACAGAACCCTAGAGCTGCAGCGGGGGAGTCTCCAACACACGGCGAGTCAGGGTGTCCGGCGCAGAGCCAGAGGTCGGCTGTGCCCGGGCCGTGTTCCTCCCGGACTCAAGCCACGAGGAGCAGCAGCCTCATGCTTCCTGAGTTCCCGCCATGTTATTATCTCTGGGTCCCTTGTCTCTCTGAGAAAGGCACGTGCTCCTCAAAGACGGGCCCGTAGGATATACTGTCCAACTGTGTGAGAATTTCTGACCAGCAGGTCAACGCAGGCCACGCAGGTTACAGGAAAGAGAAATGTGTGTGCTTCTCAGCAGTGAAGATCCAAACACGCTAACGAGTGGGTCAACGAGAATCTGCAGGACACGTTACCACGTGACTGCGAGGCGAGCACGTGTAGGTCCTCTTTAGGTCCTACTGGGGGCTCCGAGTCCCCTGCGAGGGCTCCCCGAGGGTCCCCCGACACCCACGCACACACGTCACAAACTGCTGCCCGGAATGCAGGCTACAGGGGGACGCTGCACAGGTGGTGTCCGATGTCAGCCCCTTCCCAGACTGCCACCAAGACACGTGACTCTGGACCTGAACTTCCTGGTGTCACCTGTCAGTCCAGCATTAGTTCGCCCTGTAAGCTCAGACATGGTACTGAACGAGGTGCCTGCGGTTTCCTCCTACGTCGGTGGATGGCGGTAACTACTGCTACCTAACAAGGACGCGATGAGAACACCATCACTGTTTGCACAGAACAGAGGCTGGGGACTCACACATCCGTAACTTTACACAAATCTTTGCCACTTCTGGCTCTTAACCATCTTAAACCCAAAGGATTGAGACCTAATCTCCTCCCCCCAGAAAGCTACCTCGCTCCCACTGGCCGGCACTCTCTGTAATCAGGGGCCACAGGAGCAGGAAGGTAGGGAAGTCGGCAATGTGTTAGGAACCCCACGTTCACAGGAGCTACACCGCAATTCTTCGAAGTGATTTGATTCAAACACTAATTAAAAGGTTCGCATGTTTAATACCATCAGTAAGCACCGGGGACCCCAAAGTAAACAGCGCTCGGGCCTAAGCACGGAACAGACAGAGAGGAGCGAGCGATGATAACGAGTGTTTAGGTGCAATCGCTGGGATCTCGAACAGAGACCACGGAGAGCGGGAGCCGCTCCAAGGTTCCAAAGAGGCCTGGGAGCACAACGGTTAAGCTGGTTAATGGGGGCAGATTCCAGGCCCCAGGAACAGGACACACAATGGGGAAAGAAATAACACAGAAAGGTCGAGAAAGATTGTAGAGAATTAGGTACAAATCTGAGATAACAAAGAAAAAACAACAGCGGAGTTCTAAATCGTGAAGGGCCTGGTAAGGCATGCCGAAAACCTTAGATTTTACCCAGATTCTCGACATTTGCCAAATGCCCCGCAGATGACTGTTCTGCAGGAGGCTCACAGGGACGTTACCGAAGGGGAGGGATGGAGGGCAGGGTGTGAAGCATGGCCGGCAACGCTGGGTTAGGAGAGCCAGACGCTGCGGGCCTCCCCGCGGGAAGGGGCTAGCGAGCGCGGAGTCCCGAGAAAGACCGGGGAGCGTGCGAGGCTCTCTCTGAACCTACGAGACGACTACGTATTTTCGTCACGAAGACGAATGAACATCGTCGGAACTCTGTCTTCAGGACGCGATTAAGGAAATGCTGCGCAGGGTCTGAGGGGCAGTGAAACGGGACGGGAGATGCCCGGACGCTCACTTCGTAAGGCACGGGCTCTGCAGTCAGCTCTGGGAGCCGCGCCTGCTCCACTCCTGGCCATGGGGTTGGAGCCTGCACACTTCTTTGTTAATCACACGAATCCTCTCCTTCCTGCTGTGTAGTGTGGGGACAGTAATGCGTATCTCAGACAGTGTTAAAAATGAGATAATAAAAATGCATTATTCAGTACTGTGGCTATCACACAGCTATCATTCCATAAATGATAATTATGGCATATACGCACCAAGCAATTGGCAAGATCTGAGGGGACGAAGACAAATGAAATGCAGTCTCTGTATCGATAGGGTTTAAAATCCAGGTCTCAGAGGGGAGCCTGGGTGGCTCAGTCGGTGAAGCATTCGCTTCTTGACTTCCACTCAGGTCAGGATCTCGCAGTTCATGAGATCAAGCCCCATGCTGGGCTCTGGCTGACAGCTCAGAGCCTGCATGGGATTCTCTCTCCTCCCTCCCTCTCTCTCTCTCTCTCTCTCTCTGACCCTCCCCCTCCCTCAAAATAAGTAAATATTAAAAAAAATAAAATAAAATCCAGGTCATGGACACAGATGTCTAAAGAGGTAATGTCAGCATTATCAGGACAAAACAAGATATATATTCAAAGGTAGGCTGTGGTTGCACTAAAACTGCTCATCGCAGTTTGGAATTTGAAAAGTTTCCCCTGCTTTAAAATCAACAGTACTAGTTAACCAAAGTCATCTGGTTTTCATTGAGCACAAAATCAGATCAGAATGATCGCAATCCATTTCCCAATGTAAAGTTTTACATATATAAAAATATATTATCAATAATGTGATTTGGCATTTGGAGCAAATGTCACTTTTCATCAAAAATATATATGGAAATTCTTGCCATTTTGCTTAATATGTCTTTTTTATGATTAATAAGGTATTATTCTGAAAATGACTGTAAATGAAGAGTATTTTTATACTATAGTTTTACCGTTAATTTCAGTTTTTAATGGGACAGTATAAAAGACAGATGACTTATAGATTTCCATATTGCCATAAGTGTGTATTTCTCCTAAAGATTCCACATCACAGGAGCCACGGCCCTGAAGGACATTCGTATCCTAATCTCCGAAACTTGGTACGTTACATGGCAAAGGAGAATAAAGGTGGCAAATGAAATTAAGGTTGCTAATCAGCTGACTTTAAAATAGGAAAATTATCCTGGATTCTGTAGGTATCCTTTAAAAGGGGAAGAGGTAGGCAGAGGAAAGGAAGCAGAGAGAGAGAGAGAGAGCTGTGACACCAGGACCAGAAAGTGCTGTGGACTGGCCCTGAGGTGGACGGAACCGGACCATCAGCCAGGGGGTGCGGCGGTCCTGCTGGCTGACACAGGACCACCTCCTCCCCTCACAACCGTCTCCCAGTGGCTGGAGTGCTCACTGATGAATATTACCTATCTCCATTATCATAATGAGGGTTGCAAAATGACAACGTTCTAATTCTATTCTTTCTTCTACATTTATTAGAATGGCATTCTTCTAGAAAGAACTTCACTATTTTCACCTGCCTCACTGTCTCATGCTCTTCCCCTCGCTCTCTTCCACGAACATTTTAAATGGACTCTTGTATTCTCACGTTTATGTCATGTTTCACAATCAATTACAATAATTACCAAGCATAATTATGCTTTGTGATTCTCCAACTGTCCCAAATTGGCCAGTGGAGGTCCTTTAAAGCTAAGTACTAAGTCCTTCTGACTGACGTCACTCCTCTTAGTGCCTCAGCATGTCCTTATGTCCAGCCTAAGATCTTCCAGGCTCACCATGTCTTTTCCCTGCTATACTCTGGACTCAGCCCCAGTTTCTTATAGTAAAGAGTAGTATTTACATAGCAAGATCTAGGTGCTACCTATGATGACTGCTGTTGGGATATCACTAAATCCAAGCTTTCAGGGCACAAAACCAGGAAATAAGTAAGTAAAGGGGCACCTGGGTGGCTCAGTTAGTGACTCTTGATTTCGGCTCAGGTCGTGATCTTGCGTTTCATGGATCCAAGCCCTGCATCAGGCTCTGTGCTGGCAGTACAGAGCCCACTTGGGATTCTCTCTCTCTCTCTCTCTGCTCCTCCCACATGCTCACTGTGTGTGTGTGTGTGTGTGCATGCGCAGGCGCACACGTGTGTGTCTCAAAATAAATAAATCAAACTTTAAGAATAAACAAACAAACACTCCTGAGAGCCAGGAAAAGAAATATACAGAGGATCTCAACTACAATGGCTACTCTTGGTAATGAGTACTGACCACAACAAATGACCGAGTCGTTTCGTTTTCTAAAATGTTATATGTTTTCAAGAGGCATACAAGCATGTTTCGTATAAGAAAAAAAAAAAATCACAGTATACACAGACAAAGAAGCAGCTTTTACTGTGAACCCTCAAAGCGGAAACGTGCTGTTCATGACTACTTCCGGAATTCCTGGGCATCATGCATAAGCTCTTTGTGGATGACTCTGAAATACGTATCTCCACCCATGGCCGTGCCTGTCCTTCTCTGAACCGACAGTACCTTCAAACATGTCTGACCCTCAGTCATGGTCTCCCCTCAGGAAGGGCCTCCCCGAACTTCCCTGATTCTAGCGCCTGTACCACGTACCCAATCCAATAATCGTATCCGCATGTTCATAAATCAAGAGTTGTTGGGTCACAATTCTTCCCGATCAACACATCGCACACTTCTCTCTTTCTCCTGTGACTGCACTAGAACAAACCATGTTGGTGAGAGTGCCAAAGCGTCAAGGTACTCTCTCCGTTATGACCCACCCCGTCTACCACCATCCCATAATCCTTCCCTCAAATACATTCACACTGCACCTCAGCTCATAAACGTTTTATGATTCCTTACTGAATAAAGTGCCAACCCTTAAGTTAGCAAATATTAGCCTTCAACAGTCATCTGAGCCAGTTATCCCAATGCTTGGAATATACCCTCAAGAAAGAATCAGAAATGAGGGGAAAAAAGCCCAGTCCAACTGAAAACTAAAAATACCCTGAATGCTCAATAGTAACATCATGATTATATTAGAATATTATGTATCAATTAAAAATACAGAAAATATCTCAGGGCATATTGGATTTAAAAAGACAAAAACATTATATACGATGTAATCCCATGTGTGTATATAAACACATATGCATTTCTATAATCTAACATATAAACATACAAACATAGACATAAAGAAAATATAAGTCAAATTCACTTAACATGAGATTTAGTTTTAGATTATTTATATTCTTTGCTTTTCTACAGTCAGTAAAATTTTTAATAGTGGAAAACACCATGCTGCTTTACGCTTTCCACAGCGCATTTGTGTCCCCTTGGCGCGTCCTCGCCTCTGACCCAGCGAGCAGCACAGCCGCCACCTGCCTGACCTGAGCAAGGAGGGACCGCGACTCCCAGAACTTCTGCAAGAAAACGTGGCGAAGAAGCTGAAGACACAAAAGCAAGACTCACGCCCCCTGGCCTTGACACTGAGCTCTTTCTGCCATTCTACGCCTCCTGCGTAATCAAAGATTATGCCTTGTGAAGCAAGAAAAAAGGAAAAGGGGATGCTACAGAAACAGAAGCACTCCAAAGAACATCATCATGGCATACTCAATACCGCTCTAAACGAACGGGACTCTTCAGAAACCAATGAGTGAAAAATCGAGTAGTTGATGTAGGATAGAGGTTTTAGTTTTTTGGGTTTTTTTTTTAATTCACAGAGATTAGGAAAGTTTATAATATTTAAGAAGAATATATTTATCCTACGATGAAGACAAAAACTAAAAATTAATGACCAGTGAAACAGGTCAGATGAAAAAAATAAACACAATGCAATAATTACGCTTAGAGATAAACATCAGCATGCCGAGCGTTACGAGAACAGTGGCCAATGGGCCAGAGCACACTGGTTTATTATGAACGAAATCAAGATAAAAGAGATATCGTACTGTCAAAGTGTCAAAACCAAGATCATGGGATGGCTGCTGCTACCGTGTAAAACATGCTGCACGAACTACGACAGCGCTTAACTGAAGTCGAAACTCCATTCGCATGACGTTTAATTGAAACATGTTCTGTGTCATCCTGAACGCATTTGTAAACAGGTTCCCATTCGCATTGTTTTAAACATGACTTCACATTAAGAGTTTCTTCCATCCACTTCTCTGGCCTATCAGCACGTTAACTTAAGTGGCCATGCAAAAAAACTTGAAGTTTCTCAAAGGAATTCAAATCTACCAAAACTGTATGTGGCCCATAAAGAAAAACAATCTATGATTACACGAGATTTGTTTTTGCCCAAATTCGTGAGTGATCGGGTGTTAAATAACACTAGGGAATCACAGTCCTCAAGCTCTTTGACCAAATCGGTCATTGCTAGGCCAAACCAATTGTGTCTTTTGCGATTTCTCAAGTCTCTTATAATAACAGTTCTTGAAATACCAATGCCCTTTTGGTATAATCATCACACATCAAAACTTCCAAATTTGAAATGTGCCCTTGAAATTTTACATAAAACCTCTTCCTTCAAAAACAAATTATCGATATCCCCCAATTTAAAATGACCAAAGGTCCTTTAATACTCAAAAATTTTAATTATTATTTTCCTGAAGACACAAAACTTACATAATTTTTGTTTATTCATAAAAAACAAAAACTCTTCTATGTGTCACACCTCTCCTGAAAGTAAGCACTGTGTGCAAAAATGCAGCCGTGAGCTCTTAGATATAATGCAGTGTTGGCTACAGCAACCAGACATATTCCCCCGAGAAATCGCGAGGTAGTGACATAAGCCCACACACTCACACATGCGCACAGGGCATTTCCCATGCGCTGCAGGGAAGGACGGGGAGATATCCAGAGACTAAGCACTCCTCCTTCTCAAGAGTTAATTGCTAAGGGGACCTATAAGAATATCACGATTAGTATTGTCAGAATTATAAATGTTACACCTTTCCAAGGATATTAAATGTAGATTTTCCGATATTAACCACATTCTTAATAGTTACAAAAGCCATTATCTATTAGGGTTTTTGTTTTATTTGTAGGGAGGGAAATTACCAAGCTCTGCTCTGAGTGCTTTACATATATGTAACTTCCTGAACGCACTGTTAACAGCCCGTGGTGCACATACTGTAAGTCGGCCCCGCAAGGCCGCACAGCCAGTGAGTGGCCTTCGGCATTTGAGTCCAGGCTGTCTGATCAGAGCTCACACACTGCACTCGAGCACCACACACTTTGCTGCTTCTCTCCAGCTTACAAATTAAAATTCATCTACAGTACTCCTTAGTTCATGTGTCTGCATTTTTTTAACTACAAAGTCACTTGCCAAAATAGGTAAGGAAATCAAAGACAAAGTGTATTTTTTCCCTAAGTTTATGAAACAACACAGGGAGCAGCACAGAATAACTTGTTGAAATTGCAAGTGAACACCCTGGGTCTAACGGGGTTAGAGTCGCAGTGCAGGGAGGAGTGATGTGGCCCCGGCTCAGATAATCAGAATGACACGCGGGACACAGTAACATCACCACACTTACAGTGTCTCGAAGACTACTATGAATTTAGTAAGGCAACTGTATTAGTGGTAAGTTACAGAATAAGGATTGCCATAACTGACAAAATGATAATTAGAAGGGAATCAAAATAAACAATGCTAGATGGGTTCAGGATGGTTATAGGGAGGGAGGGAAGAAAAGGAGGAAGGGGGGAGAGAGGGAGGAAGAAGGGAAAGAAAGGAGGATGGATACAAGGGAGGAAGGAAGGAGGGCAGGGAAGGAGGAAGGGTAGAAGAAAGGGGGGAAGAAGGGAGGGAGGGAAGATGAGAAGAGACAGGGAGGGAGGGAGGGAGAAAGCAAGGAAAGAAGAAGGGTGGAAGAGAGGGAGGAAAGGGGAGGGAGGGAAGAAGGAGGAAGGGTGGAAGAAATGGAGGGAGGGAAGAAGGAGGGGAGGGAAGTAGGAAAGGTAGTAGAGATTGAGGGAAGGAGGAAGAAGGAAGGGTGGAAAAAAGGAAAGAAGGAAGGGAGGGAGGGAGAAGGGGAGGAAGGAGTAAGGAGGAAGGAGGAAGGGTAGAAGGAAGAGAGGAAAGGGGGACACAGGAAGGAAGGGGGGGGGTAAGAAGGGTGAGACAAGAAGACACTGAACACAAGCTACCCTTACTGAAAACTTTCCCAAAGATTTCGACACACAACCCTTTGCCTGGAGCTACCTCAACCCTTCTGAAGGTGGCAAAACACTGGTGGGACCTTCTGTTACATTAGGTATTATTCTAGAAATGGCAAGTGGTAAATATGGTCGAAATGAAAACACTCATAGCACCCTAGGGAAAAGTGCAGAGAAAGGCGTGGAGCACAACGGACCTGGGGCTGAGTCCAGCCGGCCTTCGACGGAGGAGGAGAGCACCTCACCCTGGCCGTGAAGACTGTGGACCGGCAGTGTGGCCGGGGCATCCTGGGTGCCAGAAGCCCAGGGACCATGCAGGAATTGTTGGTTGACTTCATTGTCATGATAAAAGTTAGCATTCCTGGGGCGCCTGGGTGGCTCAGTCAGTTAAGCGTCAACTGTGGCTCAGGTCATGATCTCACAGTTCATGAGTTTGAGCCCCACATTGGACTCTGTGCTGACAGCTCAAAGCCTGGAGCCTGTTTTGGATTCTGTGTCTCCATCTCTCTCTGTGCCTCCCCTGCTCATGTGCTCTCTCTCTTTCTCTCTCTCAAAAATAAACAAACATTAAAAAAATTAAAAAAAAATAAAGTTAGGATTCCTCCTCAGAACAGCAGGAAGTTGAGGACACTTTGTGCTGGTACACAAGACTCTCTGAGCCCCACTCCATCCTTCCAGAACACGAAGACCTTCCCACAGGGCTAAACAAGCTTAACAACCACACGCTAACACAATTTACTGTTTTGTGGACAGAACATTCTATGCCAAGGAGAGCAATAAATATTTGCGTGGAGTTTTCAGATACATAGTATTACTATCCTCAATTTCCAAACGAGAATATTGGAGTATAATGGAATTAAACAACAATGGTTAGAGTAAAATCTATCTATATACAGTATATAGAAGCCTATACAGTCAAGTGTCTAAATATTGCAAGAAATGCACTAAGGTCTCAATAAATGATTGCTATTAATAAATTAAGAATCTCTTGCTACCCAAGCATATAATTCTGGTATTGTCTTTATTGATTAAATGTGCAAAAGCTAAAATACATGAGGGTGTTTATGTCAAGGAATAAAACACCAATCAATAAATCCACCAAACAAGTATTTCCACTTTTATATGTAATTTGTCTTCAAATTTCTTCCATGATATTTTATGCAAATCTATAATACAAGAACAGGAAATGCAGCAGATGTCAGTGGGGGAGTGGTGACCAGCCCCTGGTTCCAACTGTGTCTGCCAGGGAACTGAATGGCCAAGCCCACAGGGACCAGAAGACAGTTTAGTCAAAGTTCCATTTGAGGTCTCATATTCTCTGGGACACACTCTTTGGTAATTTGCAGCAGAGAACTCGCCTGTATACAGTGCTGAGATATCCAACACCACTGTTTCCAAGGAGCCTTACTAAAGGCACTTCTGCTGTCACAGTAATTTTGTGGTGGAGGAGTGCTCTTTAATTTATTGCTTTTAAAACATTATTTGGTAAGCAAATATTCCAGTTGCAATTTATGTGAAAATTTGTAGAAATTAGCCATACACATTTAATATGTTTATAGAAACCAAAATATATTGCATATGAACCAGAAATTGTCCATGCCAAATCAAATCCGCTTTTGCACTAATTTGGCATGAACACACCATTATGAGATACATGCAGATAAGGGCCAATCGTATCTTGTATCAAGGTTTACACGCAGTTAAGAGAAATATATTTTGTGGAACACAATCATACAAAAAATTAGAACACGACAGAAAGCATTTAATAATGAAATTTTACAGAGTAGAACTTAATCTTTATCTAATGATTCGGCAGGCATATCAAAAACATGCAGGGCTTCTAGCGGGTAATCCGCACCATCGACTACTGCTGCACGGGAGAGACACGGAAGTGTCGGTGAATGAGAGCTCTGGCTGAATTACTTCCCTATAACAATTTATAATAAACTGAGTGAACCAATTGAAATAAGAAACATTTAAGGGATTTTTATAATAATAATAAAGTCAGGAATACTGCCCTTTTAAAATGTTTTTATCATCTAAAATAAGGAGTGTTAGCCGAGTTATTTAAGTGACGGACGGCAAAGACAGCGATGTGAATTAGAAAAGAATGAGAGGCGCCTGCGTGGCTCCGTCAGTTGAGTCTCCAACTCTTGATTTCAGGTCAGGTCATAGGATCAAGCTCCAAATTGGGTTCTGAGCTAAGAGTGCAGAGCCTGCTTGGGATTCTTTCTCTCCCTCTCTCTCTCTCTCTCTCTCTCTCTCTCCCCACCTCCTTCCTTCCCCCCATCTGCCCCTCACCCTGATCGTACTCTAAAAATAAAAAGTAAATACCTAAAAAAATAAGAGACAGAGAGAGAAAATACCCCAAAGACAAAAACAGACTATCATATTCAGGAAATAGGTTAGCATGTTGTTGGCTGTAGATTGCCTTGTGTACCACATTGGGCAGACACAGAACATTCTTTCTGTCTTTAGTTAGAATTTGTTTAATTTTTTTAATGTTTATTCATTTTTGAGAGAGAGAGAGACAGAGAAACAGAGAGACAGAGACAGAGTGGGGGAGGGGCAGAGAGAGAGGGAGACACAGAATTTGAAGCAGGCTCCAGGCTCTGAGCTGTCAGCACAGAGCCCAAAGTGGGGCTCACACTCACAAACCATGAGATCATGACCTGAGCCACAGTCAGACGCTTAACTGACTGAGCCACCCAGGGGCCCCTTTAGTTAGAAATTAAATGCAAATTAAGAGGATGTGTACAAGTGCAAGGTTGGCAAGGGGGACACTGTAGGTGTTCTGTACAAGGACCAAACTCTGTTCCCCAGAACCCCGCTCCTAGGACGCATCCAATTAGGAAAAGCCACGAGAGAGATTCTGGTAGGACACGTGGAATACAGAAGTGTGGAGCAACGCTCATACACGTTGTAATTCATTGCCAGGATCATCCGTCATAATGCTACGACCAACACACCAACACTACTCCCCGTGCCCTGAGTGTCCTCCATCGGCTTCCCTGCCTGTTGGCCTAACTGGGTAGTTTGAGGGACTGAGGAAAAGGCCAGGCTTGGCAGAAAGGCATGCCTCTCATCAACGTGAGACACAACGAAGGATCCAGTCCGCGCCCTTGGGCCCCAGTTCACGACCGCGGGTCCCCTTACGCTGTACTCTCCATCTTGTGTCCTTCCTCACCACTCACCTGCCTGTCCCACAGACGGTTTCAAGATCCGACATCAAATGCAATGACGACAACTTACGGAGACTGGCTGAAACTGTTCCTACAGCTGAATAAGACCAAATCCCTATAAGGAATCCCTTAACTTTATCAGTAACCCCCCCCCCACACACACACACAGATACATATATACATTTTACTGGTTCTAAATGCCTGATTGACTCAGAATATTTCCAAAATGGAGTGAAAAGGACTTACCCTTCCCACCCAAAACAACCAAAACACCAACAACATATATGCAATAACAATTTCTAACACAAGGATCATCAGGCAAGGAAAGTGATCTCAGAGAGACAGTTTTCAGACAGAGGCATAGGGTGTGGAAGTGCAGCTGGAGATAAGTAGACCTGCGGTGAGCAAGTCATGCAGATGAGTGGAGACAAAATGGACTACATGAAGACCAGGTAGCTAGAATTCACAGGAGAGTGACAGGAGAGACCTACATATATAGAAAGAAATCAAGATCAGCAGAAGGGGTACAGGGAGTATTCAGTTATTTATTGATCAAGCTGCATGTCTCAAAGAAACTACACAATAGGATGGTCAAGAATAGACAAGGGGTGCCTCAGCGGCTCAGTCGGTTGAATATCCAACTCTGGATGTCGGCTCAGGTCATGACCTCGTAATTTGTGAGACTGAGCCCCGTGTCAGGCTCCACAATGGGTGTGGATCCTGTTTGGGACTCACTCTCCCTCTCTCTCCCTCCCCTGCTCATTCTCTCTCTTTCTCAAAATCAAGAAATAAACTTAAAAAAAGAAAAAAAAGGAATAGACAAAAACCATTACAAGAAACAGTGCTCATCAGTGCTCACGTAGGGCCCTGCCTTGAGAACATGATGCCTCATGCATGGGGCATGCGGCCTTGGCGATACACAGTAGTTAGCAACAGATTAAGCACTATTCCAATTCTGCTCTAAAGTGATGCACAAAATATCAAACTTTTTCCAAAAGAATTAGCTACATCCCAGAACAAAGCTCAAAAATACTTATTAAAATACAAGATAAATAGTAGCAGCAAAGTAAAACTAACAATGTCTAGAATAGAATGAAAACTTACCAGTCACACAAGAAGTAGGAAAATAGGACCCATAAATAAGGAGAAACATTAATCCGCTAAAACCAACCCAGAACAGACAAGATATTAAAAGCAGCAGACAAGGATATCAAAATACTCACTATCGTATAGGCCAAATGACCAAAAAGGTAAGTAGAAAGACGGAAGACATAAAAAAGATCCAAAGCAAACATCTAGAGAGAAAAACTAGACTAGAAGAGATAAATTCACTTAGATGAAATTGATAGATCTGACACCCTAGTGAACCTGAAAAAAATCAAAATTAAAAAAAAATTAAAATAAGCGCAGAGAGAAAAGAAAACTTTTACAACTGAAAACAGAATTAGTTGACAATTTCAAGTAATATAACTGGAAACAGCCCCAAATGCAGTACAGAAGAGGGGACAACTGAACAGTGGCCAAAACTTTCCCAAGTTTGATGAAAATTATAAACCCACAGATACAAAAAGCTCAATCAACTACAATGAAAGCAAATATAAAGAAAATCAATGATAAAGAAAAAATCTGAAATGCAGGCAGAGAAAAACAAATCATTATGTATATAGGACAAAAAATGAGAACAATGCCCTATTTGCAGATAGAATTCAGGTAAGTAACAAAATCCAAAAATGGTAATTGTCTTCACCTTATACCTTTCAACATTTACAAAAATTATATCAAAATGGATTGTAGGCCTAAACATAAAACCTAAATCTCTAACTCTTCTAGAAGAAAACATCAGAGAACATCTTTGTAATCTTGAGCTAGACAAAGATTTCTTGGATATTACAATAAGAAACGATCCATAAAAGGAGAAATAATATAAATTTAACAATGTCAACATTAAAAATTTCTCCTCTAAAGAAAAGCCACAGAGTAGCAGAAAATACTTGCATAACATACATTTGATAAATGATTTGTAGGTAGAAAATATAAAAAAACTCAAACCTAAAAATGAGGAAAAAAATTTTTCACAGGCAAAAGATTTTAATGGCTTCTTCATCAAAGAAGAAATACTGATTATAAAAAGCTCACTAGGAGATGGTTAACATCACTAGTGAAATGCACACTAAAAACAATGGTATACCAGGACATACCTGAAAGGAATGGTTGAAATTAACACACTGACCATACCGAGTGCTGGGCAAGAATGTGGAGAAACAGGAACTACTCTTCACTCCTGATGGGAATAAAAACCAGTACTATACTCTGCAAAACACTTAAAACACACACCTGTCATAAGCTTACTCACAAGTATTCACTCGAGAGAAATCAAAGCTTTTCCATACAAAAACTTCTATATAAATGTTTGCAGCAGCATAATTTTAAATATCCAGAAACTGGATCCAAAGGGAAATGGATTAAAAAAACGGATAAAGAAAAGTGGACTTCTACTCAGCAAGAGAAAGAGATGAACCATCAATACATAAAGCGACACTGCTGAAACCTGAAAGCAGCTCTGCTAATGAAGGGGCTGGACAAAAAAGACAAAAAACTGCACTGTTCCATTCACACAGAGTTCTAGAAAATGCAAACTAAGTAACAATGGCAGGAAGTAGATTGCGGGCTGCAAGGGCAAGGGAGGGAGGGGCTGGAATTAAGGATTACAAAGGAAAACAGGAAACTTTTTGGCAGTAACAGAAATGTCCATTATCTTCCTTGAGATGCTAGATTCGTGGATAAGTATGTATGTGTGTATCTTTCAAACTTATCAAACTGTATATTTTAAATGTGTTAAATCCTTTTTCCTTTAAGTTAAAGATGAAACTTTCAAAGGCAGTAAATTTCCTAAGGTATTTTCATGATAAAGTCAGAAAACATGAGTATTTCTGGCATTATGGACTCCTTTGGAATTAATAACCACATTTTTTTATTACTATCCCCTTTCCTTCCCACTTTCATTGCCTTTAAGGCTCTCTGACTGGGAAAAACTTCAAGTTCTTGAGTAAAGGCGAACAAGGCAACAACAGGAGTGGTATGCGCGACCCAGTCCCTGCTAACCGGGGTACTGGAAAGGGGCAAAACAAGCTAACAGCTCATGATCTAACTAAGAAAGAAAGATATAACCACTTTACACAAGTAAAGAAAAATTTTTTTACTGCTGGTATGATGCTATGGATGAGGTATGGATGCTATGTGGCAGGACGAACAGCAGACATCTTACGACAGGAGCAATGGAGAGAATCTCAGCAATTACTAGGAAAAGCCTGAGGCTGAGGAACTTCAGCAGAAACTTTAAAAAAATTAAATACACACTATAAAATAAGCAGGTTCTTTGGTTTTTTTTTCTTGTAGAAATGTAACTTTCTCATGTAATCAAGCAGAATAGGTCAAAACAAAGAGCAGCAATTTGAACTTTGGGGAAAAAGTTACACAGGATGAAAGTATACAGATAGAAAGATTTGATGAAGACATTATTTTGGATTACCTACTTTATTTAGCATCATTTACACACTGATGTAGGATCTGGACAGAGTGGGATTTGTAAATGTACATATGCACCAGCAAATGTACGATGTGCATATAAGGGTTTTTTTTAAGTTAATTTATTTGGGGAGCAAGCGCATGCAGACGCAAACAAGAGAAGAAGAGGGAGAAGCCCAAGCGGGCTTCGTGCTGTCAGTCCAACCTGACACGGGGCTTGTTCTCATGAGTCATGAGAATATGATCTGAGCCAAAATCAAGTCGGACACTTAACCTATTGAGCCACCCAAGCACCCCATATAGTTTATAAAAGTAACACAATTATCAACGAGGTAGTAAGTTTAAGAAATGAATGCAGGTCATACAAAATCACAATCATGTAAAGCACTTAGCTGTTTCCCAAAGTTAGAAATAACACAAGTGACGACCAACCTGTACAGCAGATGACGGAAAAGTGAAAGTTTAGTTTCTAGGCTTGATATGTTACAGTCTACATTCCATCAAAAGGGGAGAACACGTGTTTGTGGGTGACATAGGACATGTCAATACTATTAGCAAGCTCTTACACTTAAGCATTACTTAAAGACTTCTCTGTACAATGTAAACTTTATATCATGTAATATCAAACCAATCAATCAATAATTCCTGAGAAAATTCTTTGTACAAAAAACTGTGCTAAAGGGTACTGGAAAGGCCAAAATAAGCTAAAAGTTCATGATCTAACTGAAGAAAGAAAGATATAACCACTTTACACAAGTAAAAAGGAATTTTTTTCAGGTCCTAAAGACCACAAAATGTAAATGCCTTTATCACCCTATCAAACCCAAGTGTTGCAGCAAACAATGTATAATACCTGGCAATTACATTAATACTGCCCCAATATTAAATTAACATACAATATAACCTATTAAAAGACAAAAACTGAAAAGGTCAATATACAGTTCTAATAAATATCACTAAAATAAACAAAATAATTTAAAATAATTTCTATTTCAACACCATTGGGCAATTCTGGAAATTTTCGGAAGTTTCCAACTACATACACAATCACCATGTTTGGAGAGATTTCCAAAAAGGTAAAGTGAAGACCTCCAAATATCTTCTCCTCCATGAAAGCAATGAGGATATGGGCAAAATCAACTTTTTAAGAATACTAGAAGTTAATAGAGACTAAAACACGATGACGAATGTAAACTCGTGAAAATGGCTGAATATGGGCAAGGACAATGAGTTTTGTGGTGCTTTAACTGTTCCCAACCCTTTGTCCATCTCCTAGAGCCCCGAGACCCTTGAAAACCAACCTGATCACAACTATGGCGGCTATGAAAAAAAGCCAACAGCCTAGCAGCCATGAGAGGCGTGAACAGGTTCAGAACTCACCAGAAGCCTCACTATCAGAGAAGTTCCACTAACTGACAAGACCCATTCTCAGGGCTTCCTTTTATTCACCTGACTCACAACCCAGTCTCTGTAAGGAATCCCTATCTCCTGAGCAAATTTCAGGGAGAGGAGACCCGGGAAACACAGTACTGAGTGTTTTGAAATCACAGCAGTTGAGAGTGATACCAACTGAGGCAAGTAAGATGTTAACTGATGAAGCTTCTATTAAAAGGAAAAATTTGAGGATGAGATATATATCGGGAACTTTGAAAAGCTCCTACACATTCCTCACCTCTAACAGGCCACACACAGGGGCGCCTGGGTGGCTCAGTCGGTTAAGCGGCCGACTTCAGCTCAGGTCACGATCTCACAGTTCATGAGTTCAAGCCCCTCCAGTGCTGGGCTCTGTGCTGAAGGCTCGGAGCCTGGATCCTGCTTCGGATTCTATGTCTCCCTCTCCCTCTGCCCGCCTGCCCCCACTCGTGCTTGCTCTCTCTCTCTCTCTCTCTCTCTCTCAAAAATAAATAAAAACATTAAACAAAATTTTTTTAAATAAAAGACAGGGCTTGTGTGAATGAATGCCAGGGAAAGAGCTGAGAAGGTGCTACTACTATATTTCACCTCTGGCTAATATGAAACCTTTGTACAAGCACAATGGAATACTACGCAGCAATGAGAAAGAGTGAAATCTGGCCATGTGTGGCAACATGGATGGAACTGGAGGGTATTATGCTCAGTGAAATAAGTCAGTCAAAGAAAGACAGATACCATATGTTTCCACGCATAGGTGGACTGTGCGAGACTTAATAGAAAGGTAGGGGGGAGGGGAAGAGGGGAAAGAAAAAAGAAACAGAGAGGGAGGGAGAGAAAACATAAGAGACTCTTAAATACTAAGAACAAACCGAGGGTTGAGGGCGGTATAGGAGGGGGGTGAGTGGGTGACAGGTACTGAGCAGGGCACGGGTTGAGGAGCACTGGGTGTTGTACGGAAACTAATTTGACAATAAAAAATAAATTAAAAAAAAAGAATCTAAAAAAAGAGCAAACAAAACCCAATACAAGCAGATGGAAGAAAATAAAAACAAGAGAGTATGAGTAATGAAATAGAAAAATAGCCAAATCAACAAAATCAAAGTTACTTCTTTGAAAAGATCATCAAAACTGACAAACTATTAGTTCCAACAATCAAGGGAAAAAAATGAAAGACTCAAAAGACTAGGTCAGGATAGAAAAGGGGGACATCACTACTGACCTTACAGAATAAAGGGGACTAAAAAGCAATAGTATGGACGGTGTGCCCTCAAATTAGACATACTAGATGAGATGGACTAAGACCTAGAAAGAGCAAACAAGTGTCACTGGCTGAAGAAGAAGTTAAATCACCTGAACAGACCCATGACAAGTAAAGAGACTGAATCACTTATCAGAATTTTGTGAACAAGGGAAGCTCAGGTTTAGATGGCTTCACCAGTGAATTCCGCCAAACATTAAAAAAGAAGTAAAACCAGTCCTTCACAACTCCTCTGAAAAATAGAAAAGTTTATTCAAACACTTCCCAACGGAACCGATGAGGCCAGTTCTAGTCTGGTACAGAAACGAGATGAAGACAACCCCGCAGGAACACAAAAGCACTATTTTCAACAAAATGCCAACAAAGTGAAAACCAGCAACACGAGAGAAAAATTAAGTATGTTTATCATTTATCTAAGAATGCAAGTTTGGTTAAACATACCGAAATCAATTGAATATAATATATCCTATTACTAGAGAAGGATCTGTGCCAGATATAAGAACATGGTCAGAGACGAGAGCAACGCGTCAAAAGAATACAGAGGACAGCAGGGCCTTCCTTCTGTTGAGCAGGACGGGATCATGTGAGCACCACACTGATTTGGAAATAATTTCTGATGAATAAAATAACGGATCCATGTATGTACACTGAAAGAAACACAAACAAAACAAACATAAGTGGGGAAATTTCTTCCAACAAATGTAGGAGCAATAGACATGTTACAGAATAACATGAACGAATTCCTCGCAGGTTAAACGGCTGCCTCGCCTCGATCAATAAGCATAGAGCTGATGATATATTAACACTATTTTATTTTACTTGATGAATTTTGGCCTTTGTTTTGCTTTAGAAAATTGCAAAAGGATTGACAGGATTTCACGCGCATCTAATCTGTAGAGATGGCGGTAAGATGCCTTCTATCTCCAGTTTCTTACTCTCCTGCTAATTTAATTCCGTACCTGTCCAATATTAAAGAAAAGTAATGGTTTTTATTATCTGGACTCTTACTCCCCAAAAAGATATAAAGCCTCGGGCTTACTGTGACGACTTTCAGGCGCAGCGATGTGCTCACACCCGAGAGGCCCCACCTGTGACTAAAACGGCACCACGCCTTCCTGTGAAGCAGAAATGAATCCTGAAGCAGCTGCCCTGCGATGTGCAGGATTAGCCTCTCAGACGACAAGTCTGAGAAACCGTCCGCACGCCTAAGCTTCGTTCCTTCTACTTCTTTCGCTGCGGTTGGACATTGCTCTCGGCGGATGACAGGGACAGTGGGAAGTCCTAAAGCAAAGTACCGCAGTGAGCTTTCATGATCACTTGCAGAGTAACCAGCCCCTGATAGTAACACCGCAGCCCTGGAGCAGGGACGGCACTGTCATCTTAAGGAATTCACGTAGATTCCTGGAACGGCGCAAGCCATACTCAACAAGGGCTGCGAAAGTAGTGCTTTGTGGTAAAAAGGGAGAGTGGGAAGTGAAGGGAGGTAAGACAAAGTAAGGTAAACTGAGGTAGGGTACGCCCAAGTGGACCTGAGAGGCGGGAGAGGCCCGCGTGCCCAGAGCTCAGATACTCGTAAGGCGATGGATAATATTCTGCAAAGTAAAACTGACGGAGATGGAAGCTATTTTGCATGGTACAGTGGCGATGGCTAACAAATGAGAGTTCTGTGGGCTGCGCGCTGGTCCCCTGCCTCATCTGCCACCCCTAATGGCGGCAGCCACCTGCTGTTTTATTGTCACAGCTGGAGCCAGTCCACACTCCTCGGTGCTGAGCTCTGCCCATGAGCACCAAGCTCTCTCCTCGCCTCATTACTTTGATGAACTTTTTATGGTCAGCACCCATGAAGACCTCATCTAGGACTACGCGCCACGGGCCGGCTTCGGGGAGCACTTCCAGTTACACGAGGTGCTGACACACAGGGACGCTGGGGTCGCCTGGTCTGGCGGCCAGTGCCGCAGTGGCTGCACTGCGCTTTGACACGACGGGGCCCACAACAGGTAAAAATGCCAGGGAACACTCCTGCTGAATAATGTTCTTTCCTCCTCGCCACAACGTACAGTCATAAGACGTGCTGTAATGAAGGTTTTAATGGTACATGTTATTATAGAAAACCTAATGTACTGTTTATGATTACTGCCATAAAATTAAAATTCTTTTCATTTTCTATAGATTGAAAGCCATAGGAACAATTTTTTTCTTTTGCTTTTAAAGTAAAAAGGGATAAAAATTGAAGTAGAATAAAAATCGTCTTTGTATCAATAAACCATTTTAAATAAAAACTACATAAATTGTTTTTAATGTTTTTTAATAAATAAAATGCAACAGTGATATATCAGGTGATTTTAGGCTAAATCTGCCACGTATAATTTTCATGGTAAAAAGGCTACATTCAAATCATGATGTCTTAAATACTAAAAGACTGTACAAGCTTTTACAGATAATTGCAGGTCAAACCTACACAGAAATCATCAAAGAATTAACTATTTGTAGAGAGAGAACTCTGAGATAATTAAAAAAAAAATTTAACATTTAAAAAACTGACCGTCAAAACTTACTGTGTGAAAATTATTGAACATCATCTCTACAATTTATAAACACTAACTCATGTCTGAAAATAAAAGTTTAACCTGGGGAAAAAACTCTTTACAGCATTTAAATATTCCAACATATTCCAATCTATGTACACACTAGTGATATTTTTAAAATATTCAGACATCGCCAACTAGTATTTCATTTTCTAATGCCTAAAAACTATTAACAGGTAAGAATTTCCTCAGTGGCATTCCAGCTGATAAAAACTTGACAAATTCTGCAATGTTAGGAGTCATTAAATATCACTTAAACTTATTTTAAAATTCTGCCTACAAATATGTATGTGTACATAAATATATGAAGCAATTTCTTTTAGGTTATTTTCTCCTCAAATCAGATATGTATTCTGCTTTTCTCAGTTCCACTATGAAATGTCCATTCATTGTTAATATTCAAAATACCGATATTTTAGTTAAAAGATCTGGTAATACAAATGTAACTAATGCTCCCAAGCAGGCACACTGTTCTGAACTCTGGGTGCTTGTTATGTACTCTGTATTTCCAAATAGTAACAAAGGTGCTGATTTTCTACTACGTAAGTGAAGAAGCCAGAAGTTTTTACATACAAAGCTTTCTTAGAAACATTTTTGAACGGCTTACCTAAATACATAAAATTTTTAGAAGTTATTAATAAAAAAGGACACACATCATTAATTGACAAATTGGTGAAAACTACTCCCCATGTCATTTCACTTTTAAGTCAACCAGGTGATGCTTTAAGTAAGGATAAGTAAAGGATCGACAGGAGAAGAGATACTCTTGTGTATCTGCATTTTAGGTGGATTACGACTGATGAGGCTTAGGAAGACGTACACGCACTCATGCAGGTTTATTTAATTTTTTTTAATGTGTTTTATTTTTGAAAAGACAGAGTGCAAGCAGGGGAAGGGCAGAGAGAGAGGGAGACAGAATCTGAAGCAGGCTCCAGGTTCCGAGCTGTCAGCACAGAGCCCAACGCGGGGCTTGAACCCACGAACCACGAGATCATAACCCAAGCCAAAGTCAGACACTTAAGACTGAGCCACCCAGGCGCCCCTCATGCAGGTTTATAAGGAAGAGCATTTGTTTTTATTCTATGAAACAGAGGCACTTACTTCTCTTCAGCAATCTAATAATGCCAAACTTACAGTTTGTGGAACCTAACTTTAAAAATAAAAGAGTAAAAACGCTCCGTGGCTGTACATCATGACGTTTAACTTTTCAATCAAGTAACCACGAAAAAATAATTTACCCAATTTCACACATTGCCCTTTTTTCAGGCGAATATTCTTCAAAGTGTGAACTGATTCTGTACAAAGAATATGATGGAGCTCCCTTCGGTAAATGAGGGGACGCTAGGGGCCTCACTGAGATCGTGGCGGTGACTGCTGTTTCGGTGGGTGAGTGGTTAATTGCGAACGCCTCTCTCTATGCTGGAAGGAAAAGAATCGACTGTATTTCTAAATGTATGAAGAAGAAAAAACTAGAAATGGATGCAAGCAAGAAATGGGTTATATACTTCAGTTGTGGTGACACCCGCACAGACGAACACACACAGGAAACCTGGGCTGCTTTGTAAGGACACCGTGAGCACAAACCCAGACCTCTAGAGAGCAGGATCCTGAGCAGAGACTGAACCAGGCAGGGGACAGAACCAGAGACTAGTTTCCTGAACCAGACAAAACTGACGTCTGTCTACTATACATGCTCACTTATACAGAATTTATACTCCTCAACTCTGGCCGTGTTTGGCTTTTTTCCAAAGGAACCGATGGAGAAAGTGTGTTGAAGTCACTAATACAAAAGATGTATGTGTGTTCTACTACTAAAAACAGACAGGCGACCACATGAACACAGTTTTAAGCAAAGCAGGAAGACTGTGACCCACAATATCAAATAATTATGTTTGCAAAGAATACCAGAATAGAAATGAAGAACTCGTACATTTTAACATCATTTAAATCTTGTACTTTTTCCTCTATCCTTTATTACATCTGATGTTGACAATTATCCTGCGAAAACAACAGTAATTTTTTATTGGCTAACGAAGAAATTAGCAATTTTCATTTCCTTCTGTCCAAATCTGGACAAATTTCCATATAATGGTTGACTTTCCATAACATACCATTAAAATAACTTATAAATATCCAAACATAGTCATATAATGCTAGGAGGGTATTTTCATCCATCTCCTAGATGTACGTTTATGATGCTCCAACAGTGTTACAGACCGAATGTCTGTGTCCCCCCGGGGATTCCACGGACACCGAACCTTCCTGGCATTAGCACCAGCAGTGGCTGAAAGGTGATTACGTCATGAGGGTGTAGCCCTCAGGATGGGATAAGTGCCCTTATAAAAAATAACCCGCCCCCTAGAGCTGCCTCGCCCCTCTGTCATGTGGGGACACAGGAAGTGAACAGCCATCGCTGAACCAGCAAGCGGGCTTGCACCGACTCCAAATCCGCAGGAGCGTGCTCCTTTGGAACTGGGACAATGAGTGCCTGCCGCTCACAAGCTGCCCAGTCTGTGGTGGCGCCACGGCGGCCAGACACGCTGAGGCAACGAAGTAACCAAGTACTGGGTTACCTTGCTAACACAGAGCTTTTTATTTATTTATTATTTTGACAGAATTTAACAAAGAATTTTTTCTTTACATAGTATTTTATATAGCACAAAGAACACGTGTAACGTCGAGGGAAGCATGGACGATGCTACAAAGCTATGTGTATGGTTTTCCCTAACCCCATCTCATCGCCCACTATCTGAAAAACAAACACAATGCTGAATAGTTTTATCATTCTTCACTCGATTTTATAGTTTTAAGACGTACATACACATCCACAAATAATCTAATAAATAATATATTTTCTTATTATATTTTATAATGTAATAAAACAATAAATACTATGATTGCTTAATTTGGCTTATTTTTCAACTTTTCAAATATGGGATCATACGGTTATAATAAATGGATATTTGGGTTGTTTCCAATTTTTCCTGATTCCTGGACACAAATTTGTTTTTCAAATGGTTTCTACTTCAGCAAAAACTTCTATGTTAAACCTATCAACTTCCAAGTGCTTTGGCTGTATCCATATTCTCATTTTCTCTTCTATAAAAACCTGTGAGTCTAAAAATAAGAACAGGAGGGGCGCCTGGGTGGCTCAGTGGGTTAAGCATCTGACTGCTGACTTCGGCTCAGGCTATGACCTCACGGCTCATGAGTCTGAGCCTGCATCAGGATCCACCCTGACGGCACAGAGCCTGCTTGGGATTTTCTCTCTCCCTCTCTCTCTGCCCCTCCCCTGTCTGTCTTCTGTCTCTCTCAAAATAAATAAACATTTAAAAAAATAAAAATAAGAATAGTAAACTTGTTTCCATTTTTCAAAAATTAACTACACTCACAAACAATGAGCAAGAAATCTACAACTAGTCAATGTATTTGAAGTATTATTAAATAATATCATCTATAAATTCATTTGAACCTTTCAGGAGACCTGATTTCTTCCATTTCAAGACGGCACTGAACGTACCGTGAAGCATGACTACCACGGTCCACACGACAGTGTGTTGTCCAACCAAACAGTGGTCTCCGTGTTTGGGAGATCTGAACTTGGCCACTCCCCCGCTGGGCACCCACAGACATCAGCCTGCCACAGCACGGAAAGGCAGCTGACCAGGGGCCAGAAGGCAGGAACGGCAGATGACAAATTCCCAGGAAACTATAGATAGTAGCAATTCAAGCAGTAATTTATATTAAAACACCAGCAACACAAGAAGAGTAAAAAAAATCAATTATACATTCTATCTTTTCTTCAACTTCTACTCAGGTCCAAAATCCAAAATTAAAAAGTGAGAACCTCCTCAATGAAGAAATCCTGCCAGTCCTTTATGACTCCCACGTCTTCTTTCAAAAGGAGCAACCTAGCATTTAAACTTCCAATACCATAACCTTAACATACTAATAAACAATGCAGCTCTATGGTGGCATTTGTAGATATAATATTAGGTACAGTGTGTTCCAACTAGTTACCTATTATAACAGTGGGGATTCAGAACGCAACTTTTGTTTCAATTTTTAGATTAAAAAATAGTAGACACAAAGTAAAGCTGGAATCCCCTCAAAAGAGAAATATAACCCTAGTATTTATTTGGTACTCTGTGACAGGAATATCAACATTTTCCAATCAATCAAGAAGTAAAAAGCACAGCAGTAACTTAAATGTACATTCTTAAATTAGGAAAAATCACAGTCCAATAAATCCACTGAGACAGACTTCGATACTTCTACGAATAGTCGTAATAATTCCTATTGCTATATTTCTATGAAAGAAATATTACAGTTATTTTCTTTTGTGCAATGTAGTCATAAAAATGTTTGTATACACGTTGATATTTTTTTAATTATAAATAAATATAGCTAGCTTCAGTAAAAGAAAAACCATGCCAAATATAAACCTATATTCTCATGACAGACTGATTTAGCTAGAAGGACCTTGATTTAAACCTATTATTCAGACAAAAAAAAATGAAAGACAAACTATAAATCTTCAATAAAAGATATATCACTATATCACGTTTTAGTTAAAGGGAACTAAAGAGAAACATTTCAGAATAATTTAGGAAAAAAAATGACAGTTTTCCATTTCATGTCACTTATAAATATAGACAAATAATTTAATAAATATATATATACAACCAAAAATTTCACCCATGGGGTGCCTGGGGGGCTCAGTCAGTTAAGCACCAAACTTGGGCTCAGGTCATGATCTCACGGTTCATGAGTTTGAGCCCCACATCAGGCTCTGCATGGACGATGTAGAGCCTGCTTGGGTGTCTTCCTCTCCTCTGTTTCTCTGCCCCTTTCTCTCTCTCCCTCTCTCAAAAACAAATAAATAAAACTTCAAAAAACTTCAACCTGATTATTGCTGTGCCGTAAGATTATGAGAGAACTTTTGCTGAAGATTTTCTTTAATTTCCAAATATTCTCTAATTGATGTCCTTAATGCAATAATCTGAAAAATATAATAAATACAGGTAAGTAAATTTTTCTTGATCTCTCTCCAAACATTCTCATGCTGTTTAAAAGGAAGAGCATCCACATGAGGGAAAATGTTCATGACGCTGACTATGGAGGGGAGACCTAGTGAGTGCACAGGAATGTGGAACCATCGCAAAGCAAGGCTGGTCCTGGGCCAAGGGTCGGGTCGAAGGTCGTGAGCCACTCTCAGGTTCACATTAGCATGAGCTAAGTCAAAATGTTAGCCCTGGAAATACAAAGATGGATGAAAATATCCAAAACCCTGGGAAGGCTTCCGGCTTCATGAGGGAAGTCGGCACATAACAACTGGGGGATCGTTTCCCGAAGCAGGTGACAGACCGAGGGAGGGCTGCTAGAGGAAAATGAGCTCATTAATAAAGTCTCAGTGTTAATGTACTGCCTGACGGTCAGGAAAACCAGTGTTTCCGGCCAGAGGTTACACACTAAACTCAGTACTATAAAATAACGGAAGAGCCAAAAGTGAAATCAACTCATCGAAGTGCCCCATGACAACAGGAAATGCCTGTGCAGTGCATGACAGTAATTTAGTGTATTTACGTGATTCTGGTTCTGAGTATTGATTCTGAGATACACAATTGATTAACTAACACCTTTTCCAAAGGTGAAAAAACATCAAATTAATGCTCCAATTAACTCTAAACACATTTCAATTTCAAAAATGTTAAAATATGAAAAAACATGTATTTTGTAAGCAGGAATCAGGTAATGAATCATAATATACCTATTCTTTTAGAGGCAATAAACACACAATAACACACAATATACAAATATCTAAAAAAACAAAAATGTAGCAGGTAAAGGCAGAAATAGTGTAGTAAAATTTCTTTCACAACATTTTAGATTGCTAGAGGATTTTTCCATTAAAAAAACACCTGTATGAATACCAATTAGGCAACTTCACAGATCTTAAAACAGTGACAACTCATTAGGATTTTATCACTACCTATCCTAAAAAGGAATATTACATACTTAAAATAAACCTCATGATGGTCCTTATCTTATTTAGTAATTTAAAAACTCAGAGAGCATCTCCTATTTTATAAATATGAAAGCTTCATAGTATCTTATCATCCACATTTAACTAAAGATGAACCAAAGCACTAAACAAGAACTGGGGTATCCTGAGTACACACACATACACACACAAACACACACACACACACACACACACACACACACCTGATATGACAGCATAAATCCTGACCAACACATTCCTGGTCCTTCCGAGTACCAAAGAGCATCAAATTGTGCTCCCTCTTTCTAATACAGTTATTCTATCTGGTGATATCACGGCCATGGCTCCACAACTAAATAAGAATGATTATTAAATACGTTTTTACTTGTGTATACACATAAAGAGACAGACAGATTTGAAGCGAGAATCCCTCTCTGAAGCTGTAATCTGGTTTCCAGCTGCCCGCCATGTTTCTGCTCCTGAACACTGGACGGTCAGCACAAACTCAGCACAAACACACTGAGCGTGTCCTCTTCTCCCCCCCACTGCAATCCCTGAGCCCTGTAACTGGCTCCACCTCCAGGGTTCTCTCTCTTGGCTACTGAAACACCATCTTCCAGCCAACTATCCAAACCACAGCATGAGGTCGACCATCACTGTGCCAACTCACACGCATTCTCTCAGTTACCGAGGCCCAGCTCCGCACCTCCTGGGTGTACCTCTTCTGCCATCGGTCTTTGTTTCCTTGCTCAATCGCTTCCTCATCCATTTGCTGAACAATTAAACTAAGGATCCTAAACAGCCTCAGTGTCTTAATTTCTTTAAATTCAGTCATTTAGCTATACTTAACACATACTATTCACAGGATAACCACATTATTTTTCATCTAAACCACAGCACTTCATGAGACAAAAAGAGGGGCCACCAGACAAGACACTAAGATATCAGAGACAAACCTTCTCTGTTGCTTCAGTAGAAAAATCTGCGAGAATAGACACCATGAGCTATGTTCCACAAATGAGGAAGAAACAAGTGAAAAAAATTTTGAATACCCTAGCGCTCTTCCTAAAATAATATAAAAGGGTCCACCAAAATCATTATCTTCATTTCTGACTTCTAACTTCAAATAAAACAGCAAAGAGTACTGTAGAGTACTACGTCAACAGGCACTCAAAATAGAACAAAGCACGAATCAGAACATCTCTGAAAACACTGGGTGGAACAAAATAAAACTGTTTTTTTTAATAGGAAAAATGTAGTCAAAGTCAGCAATCTCATGTATCTCAAACTAATTAAGGTACTGGTCTCATCTCTCTTTAAATTATTTTTCACTGTCTATTTAGGAAGAACAAGTACTTCACAGCTCGATCAGACTGCTAATTTCTAAGTGGAGTTCTCTTTTTGCACTTAAGAAAAATATGTCCTCCTAAATATTACAGTAAGGGGGAAAGATAGGATTGCCTTACACAATAGTATCTTCGCAAAAAAATGTTTTCTATGAATATTCTCATTTCTCTTGAACTATTTTAAAAATAAAGTCTTCCAACTTTCTTTTCTGCTAAAATAAAAAAGCAAAGGTTTGATTACCATACACAGCTAATGAGCTTAACACGGTAATACAGACAGACTGTCCCACGATGTGATGTATATTATAAAGGACTTCAGGAATTCTTTTAATTGTCACCTCAGCTTTCCCACCAGGTGCAGAATTCCAGACAAGACATACGCTGCTTTTCCATCGTAAACTTTTCCTCGTTCCAGGTGTTCTCTCCTAACTCTGCATCGGAGATGAACGTACGATCCAGCTGGGCGGTTTACGCAGAGGGTGGCAGGGTCTAGACAGCACCTCCAGTGTGTTTATAGCCTCCATCATGGATATTAGAAAGGATATTTTCATGCCCGTGGCACTCTCCCCTATTACCCAGACCTAGGTATGTATATTTGACAACCAAAAGCAAGGGCATCTGGGTGGCTCAGTCAGTTAAGTGGCTTTCTCTTGATATCAGCTCAGGTCATGATCTCACGGTTCGTGGGTTCGAGCCCCACATCAGGCTCCGTATTAACGGCCCAGAACCTGCTTGGGATTCTCTCTCTGTCCCTCACCCATTCACACTTTCTCTCTCAAAATTAGATAAACATTTTTAAAAAATGAAAAAGAACAATTACTAGCATTTGAAATGTACAGATCAAGGGTGCCTAGGCGGCTCAGGTCAACTCTTAAATTCGGCTCAGGTCACGATCCCAGGGTTGTCAGATCCCAGCCCTGTGTTGGGCTCCCAGCTGCACGTGGAGCCTGCTTAAGATATTTTCTCTCTCTGCTCCTCTACTCCCACTCAAGAAAGAAAGAAAGAAAGAAAGAAAAAGGAAGGAAGGAAGGAAGGAAGGAAGGAAGGAAGGAAGGAAGGAAGGAAGGAAGGAAAATAGGTAGGTAGATACAGATTAGACATAGAAAATACACAGAATCTATTTTGGATGAAAATCAGATATATATTATTGAATTTAAAGGTAAAGTCAGTGTCTGAGAAAATTTCAAGACCAAGAACTAATCTTCCAACTTTGGGTTCCCAATAATGTGACTTCACAGTGTTGAGATTTGATCAAATGATTTTTAAAAAATTTTTAAAAGATGAATAAATCAGGGTACTGTTATATTTAGATAAATACCATTAAAAAATACTAAATAAACCAGAATGCTTATATTTGGCTGATTAGCATGCTCTATCATCTATTAAAAAAAGGCCACATGGGAATTCAAGTTATAATTAAAAGGCTGATTCATGCTGATGCAGAGTAAAGAGTCAGTTTCCTTCTGATGGGAATAAAGCTACCCAACACGACGGCCCTCTTCCCTACAGTGTCCAATAAATGCTTTAAAAACTCTTGGCTTTGTGTTTACCTGGTTTGGAATTTGATGTAGACTACCATTGTTTTATCAATATGACTCTTATTCAGGGAGGTTATAGTATAAATGACTTAGATTACAGCTACCTTTCATTACATCCTAGTCCTAAACAGTCACTTTAATTAAATTCTAAGGCTGTTTTATGCTAATGTAGAGTTAATTCTCTAACTATTCATCATGTGCATGCATATGTACGTTAATATACATGTGTACATTTGAACACACACATTTACACACACCTGTACATTTTACATATACACTAACGCAAATACACATTTACACACACATATGTGTATATGAGTGCATATAAATTTTCCAGATATGATTGTAGAAAAGGTCTTAATGATTCATCCCACCTATATTTTCTCAATGGACTTACTGCCTGAAACCCTAGACATTATCCAAATGACTCTCCTAACCCACCGCACGTACAACAGCCACTCCTTCTGACGTCACCTGACCAGCGATGAGCTCAAACATCCTAGGATGAAGCTGCTTGTCATCCACCACCCGTGAGAAGAGACACCGGTTCTCTGCCGACTTTCCCAGAAAATGAGTGAGAGTGACTGACTAGTACAGAGCTGATCCACAGACCCCAAAATAATCACCTCTGTATAATGGAAGAAGAGCCAAAAGCGAATTCACTGGGTTACAACTTCAGCATTGGTGCTAGGGAGGGGAGACCAGACTATTAGGGGAACCCCCAGAGTCTTCTCTAGTAACCATTCACCTCCCCACAGGGAAATCTAAAGCTTTGTCTGGGCTGAAGATTCTGGGACAAGAAGAAGAGGTAAGACATCAATACAAAAGAGTACCTGAATCAATTTCCCAAAACCCCTTCTCCTGAACAAGGCTGTCGCTCAGCCCTGAACCCCACAGTGCAGGTGGACGCAGGCGGTGGTGAAGCTGTCCTGGACCCTAACGCTACAATCCCCTGTGCATGTCGGAGAGGAGAGCTTACACAGCACCTTAATTCTTTGGACTGAACTACAAGGGAGAAATGGTTGGTGGGAAAAACCTAAAGGAAGTTTCCATACACGTCGTAGAGGGCAGAGAGGCCACCACCAAAGAGATCAGGTCCTAATCCCAGAAACCTGAAAATGATACCCAATATAAACGGGGAGGTTTGCAGATGCTAGTAGATTAGGGGTCTCGGTTGGGAAGATTCACGCGGGTTCTCACACAGGGCCCTAAGGGCAATCACAAGTGTCCTTCTACAAGAGGCAGAGAGAGATGTGGCAGTCAAGAGGAGATGGCAGGAACCAGGGGGGTGGGGACTGGCGTGGGGTCGCCACGGCTGAACGGTGCCAGCAGCCACAGAGGGAGTGTGGCCCTGCCCACATCTTGATTCTCACCCAGTGATGCCAATGTCTGATGTACTCCAAAAACTGAGAGAAAATAAATTTCTGTTGTTTTAAGCCACCAAGTATCTGGTAGTTTGATGCAGCATCAACAGGAACCCAAGAGAGCAGATTTCGTATTTGGGCTAGAATAGTTACAGGACATATTCTAAACTGAAGCTCTATAAAACTGTATCATAGTACATAGTTAAATAAACAAACAAACAAATAAAGTCCTTAATGACATTCTGGGCATAATATACATTTTTAAATGTACAGAATTCCCTTTAATTCAATGTACAGAATATCATAAAAGCTAGTTCTTTTAAGCCCTCACATTCTACATTTTTCATTTTTATTTTTAAATAAGCACGGTTTTTTTTGATCCTAGACAATTTAAAACATGTTGGACCATTTTACAAAGTTTTGTAATTGGTGTGAGTCCTCCTTCAGAACGTATTTTTGGAATTAATTAAGTTCCGTGAGTGTTCTTACAATCATGTTCTTCCTTCCAGGAGTATTAGCCTAGACTGGAACACGCGGTCAGAAGCATGCTCCCCCTTAAGCTGGAGATAAGCTTTTACAAAAAGCCAGAGTCCAAATGTCAGGACCTTTTCTGAAAGGAAGACGCCTGTTTCAGAACCCCTTACTTTTCAGTTGCTGCCAACAGAAACATGGGCTTCAATGCACAGTCTAACCACTGATCGTCCAGTAACCTGAGCTGAGAGGTCTCAGCTAGTCAGTTACCTGGTTCTCTCCCCTTCCAGCCCCCACCCCCAGGGAGGGGGGCATGTCAAGGAGTGTGGGAGGAGACACTGCTAATGAAACAGTAAAGGTTCTAAGCATTCCCTCCCAGAGAACCCTAACCAAATATTCAAACCAGCAATCCAATGCACACCATAGCTTCAGGGATATGAATGCTTTAGCAACAAGAAATATTCATCAGTGAAATCATATACACTTTGTGGTGAGAAAAAAAAAACTTATTTAGCACTAAATAAATGAGAAGCAAGCAGCTCCAAACACTGAGATATAAAAATGCTTTCATTTAACAGTAAGTAGGTCTGACCTTCTACTCATCTCATTGAAAGGCAGGAAAAGACTTTAAGCCAATAGGGCCAGGACAAACTATCATGTTAATGACCACTAATATAATTGAGCATCATATATGATTTTTATTTAGTCCACAGTAAGTCTAAATAAATACAGTGAACCGTATGGCATATACCAAAATTACAAAGAATGGATGTCTCAAAATTCAGGTAACTTATTAATATTCTTGCATAAAGAGTGCCGTGCAAATATGAGGGGGGTTTTATATTACAAGTTGACTAAGAGAGCGGTAACTCAAGATATCAAATATTTGACTTTACTTCAGAGAAGTTCATATGCTTTTTCAAATCTCCTGAAAATAACTTATAATTTCTATGAAACACCTGCAACTGGGTTTAGAAGTTCCAGTGTCCGTCTTCCATGTTCGTGTTCTTCTCTTGCACTATTCTATTAATACAGACAGACTCGAAAGGAAAACAATGCCAAAATCCTCCTCCTTAATCGAATACCGAACACTAAAAAAGACATCGACTCCATGTAGGACATGGTTATCATTGCACAGTATCTGATTTTTATCCATTTTCAAATTTCAGTTTTCTATTGTACACTTTACTTCATAATTTCAACTTGCGTTTAAGGAAATCCAACAAACTCAGAAAATTTAATACGAAATAAAGTTAGAGATTTTGAGATAAATCTCTCTGTATGTTTTAGAAAACCACCATTGCATTTCTCAAGTAGACATTTAAATGCTCTCAAAGATAACAAGGAATACTCTATCATACATAATTAATATTATAAAAACCTATAATTTTACTGATTGTTTTAAATCTAGAATATGTTAACATTCTCCAAGAATTTAAAAATCAGTATCACTCCCAGTTATAATATCCACAAAAAACTAAGATTCTCATATATACCTATACATATGTAAACGTATACACATATGCACATGTGTGCGTGCACAACACACACCCTCATACACACACACCTGCCGTTCTTTGTTGAAAATATATACCTAAAGGTATATACGAGAAGTACGGTAGGCACCTATGGCAGTAACCGACAACAAATTAATTTTTCATCTCTACAGATAACAAATAATCATGATTGCTTAATACATATGTACATATAAATGTATAATTACATATTGATTAGTTTAGCTTTTAGCAAAACACAAGAGTATACTGCATTTCTCCAGAGTAAGATAGTATTTTTTAAAATTATACCAACAGACCATTAGCATTGAGTGAATTTATTTTCCCCAACAGTGCTAAAGATATGCAAAATTTTCATTCTTTAGAGTTGCACAGTAAATGATTAACACCAGCTCTGCTCATTATCTCGCTTAACAAAACTTCTCTAAAAACAAATAAATCAAAAATGCCTCCAACATTCCTGAATAAATAAATTACAGACCTATTCAGTGGCAGCAATGATATTTTAAAAAGCTTGTGCAAGCTCCTTGTACAATTTTATTACAAAACCACATTTGATAAAAGAAAAAACTGTCCACTTTTTCATCCTCTACATAGTTTTACTAGCAGGGATGGCTTCTCAAAGATGAAGAAACTTTATAATAGCAACATATCTAGGAAGTGTTAACCCTGTGTTCCAACAGATTATAGTCACTGCTAATTAGGAGCTGATACTTCTTATAAAGATACTTTTAGGAGCCAAGAGATTTTTCTCTCATAATGAGAATATAAGGATAATGACAGCTAATAGGAGCCATCACTATATGATCAGAGACCATAAATGAGAACATTTATATAATGGGAAACATAATTCTTAACTTTAAAAATACAGGTTGCAGAGAATTATTTTTATTTCTAAATAAACCCTCACAACTTTTCACTAAACAAATGCCATGAGAACAATGGACAAAGGCATCCTGTGTGTCCTGGTTTTCAGTAAAAATGGGCATTATATTATAGTGGTCCCTATACTTTAGATTTTAAAAAATCTCAGTGCAGAAACAGTACTAATTAAGCATAACGTTAAGAGGAAAAAATTAATGGAGTGATGAACTTGCATTATTTTAAAGTGAAAATCAATGTATTATAGGACTCAGTAAAGCTCATCAGGTAAGAAGTCCCCCACATACTAAAGACTATAAGTTAAAATCTACAATTAAAGCTCCAACGAGTTAACCTATATTTTATTCAAACAACCACTAAAAAACCATTTTCTTTTATGACTGACAAAAGTTATAACACTAGAAGATCTAATGTAGAAAAGGCTTTATAATTATTCTAATCGTGACATTCAAAGCATCCTTCAAAATAATTCTACCCACAGATTCTATCTCCAAAAGCACATATACACATAAAATAATTCAGTTCAAAACACAATGAGCTCCTCTATTGCCATAACCTACAAGATTTTTCTTGGAATTAAAGAAAAAAAAAAAAAGAAGAAGAAGAGCATGTAAATTAAGGTGAGGGAAACATGCTTTCATCTAGCAGAGTGATATGGTAGCTATTCATCACCTGAAGTCATAAAACACTAGGTCTCGTCCTTAGCATATTCTAATGAAGCCTATCATGCAAATGAGAGTGACCTTTTCCTTGCGTTCTGCAAGTTCACATTTATTCCAGGAGTACAGAGAGTTTGCCAATACAAACTAGCCAAAGACTGGTAATTACTGTAATCAATTAGTAGTTAGTGTCGTTCTGCTCATTTTCAGCTAATGTCAACTAAGCCATTTTTGAGAGAGCCACCCTTGACAACAGCTCTTCCGTTGTTGTTTTTAAAATGAGGGGAAAAAGAAAATAAAAAAATGAAAACACTCAAACTTTCCAATATGGCCGCACAGCTGCATCCCTCCAAGTGACGTGAAGACGAAAGACAAGGCCCTAAAGTTTGTAATGGACAAAGACTCTCGGGCAAAGTTGTGTATCCTTAAAATGACATTGAAGTTTTCTGCCTATACAATTAAACATTAATATTTAAATATTTAAATGAAGGACACTCTCCTGTGCAGCAGTTCAGACTTGGTAGAACTTGGGCACTCTTCTCAACGGTTGAGTAAACAGGCCATACCCTCTGCTCGGGAACAGTCTATTCTGTCGACAGTTATGGATAGGAAACATTACGGCAGCCGGTAATTAAAGTAAAAACTAATACTGTCTCAGAGATGGGGAATTTTGTAAAGGAAAATCATTTATCATGGCTTAAGGTCCTCACAACTGAAATGAATTATCTTTTCCTTTAGCACATATCCATTTTAAAGCGAGTATATTTACTAAACTACAATGAGGCCCAGTGGCCCATCTTAATTGCATTAGCCAGTAGGCACAGAACAAAAACATAACAGGTCACAGAAAATATCCCACACCTACTGCACAACCCGGAGCCTCGGAATATAAAAAGTCAACATCAAAAACAAGTACCAGTTGAAGGGCTGGTGAATCACAAGAAAACCAGACTATTAAAAAGTCTATAGTATTTTCCCATAATATGGTTGTTTTTAAAATTTACAATAAGGACTGAAGGGAAATATCTCTGTGGTTGCTAGTACGGAAATGTTAATTTCATATCAACTAATGTCCTAGTGCAGGACCTGCCAACATGTGAAGGACAATATATTCAATATTCACTTATGAAAATGTATGAGAGAAAAAAAGAGGCCACTCCTATACTAGAAAGAAAATGAATCTATAGTACCTCAGAAGGCATCCAAAAAAAGAAAATAGTAATATTGAGACAAATCATTTCACTAGGACTGCTCAACTCAACCAGCAGAACCAGATGCCAACCTTGTTTCTGTTTGTCAGACTCGGATGTACAAAGGCACGTCTTCCTTGAATCTATGTAATCCAGGACCTTTTATGAAATGGAATCTCTGCCTACCAAGAAATTACTGATTTTAGATAAAGAGAATTTACTTGGGAGGAGTACATATATATAATGATTACATGATCGATATCTCTATGTGCTTATACATACCTGTACACTATGGGCATGTGTGTACTTTGATTCTCTCGCAGATGAGGACATTCGGTTTATTTCCTGGTACCTAAAAACATCATTCTTAAGTACCTAAACATATCAATGAAATGCATTCTCTTTTTTAAATTAAAGCTATCTATAAAAGCTTAGGTGCCTGTGGAAAGAAAACTACCATACCAAAGATAATTTCTGCCTTAAATCTGTAGCCACGCACAGAAACAACTTTCCGGAACAAACCACGCAAGAGCGGGAAAACAAAACCGAAGCACGCTCAGACGACACAGGCCTTCACGGGGACCCCCGATAACATCAGAAGGCCAACAGAGGCGCAGGCGTCGACCCTCTCGAGTACCCGCCTCACTGTGGACAGGGAGTGTCCTTGTTCTGAAGCGTTGGTTTCCGTGGAGAGATGAGGGTAAAAAGAGCAATCAAGTGGCAGCAAGCAGAGTGACGGTGAAGATTTATTGGCTGGCTTCCGCAGACTGCCGGAACGAGTCACCTCACACAGCGTCCAACACCCGCGACCTGTCGATACTGACACAGAGCCAAACGGCAGGAAGACAGCGTTTCCATTCTTGTCAGAAGAACAGACCGATGTGGGCTCTGACAGTTACCGAGAGGGGACAAGAGCAAACAAGATGAGCAAAAGGAGAAAAAAAATATCCAGTAAATTTGAAGGGCCTAAGGCTTCTCACAAAAAAAAAAAAAATTAAAAAAAAATAAAAAACGATGCCAGGCACGGAAAAGGAGCAGTCGCCTGACTTGTCTCAAAGAAGAGGCTAACATGAAATGCTTCACATAAGATAGAGCTCCCGGAACACTGCCCCTCAACCACAAGATGAGGTCTTTACGGTAAACACTTAAGACAACTTGTGACCAAAGTCCTGTTACGACACTAATTGTCCATGAAAGCTGACCTGCAGCAAAGCAGCACAGTTCAGTTCCAATACTGCAGGCTCGCGAGCAGTAACGTGATTGGAGATGACAAAAGACATTCACATATCACAGAAGACGGAAAATCCTGAGGGCCACTACACAGCACACGCTGAAGCGACACTTCTCAGACTGTACACTTCTTCAGTGGAAATAATAAAACTCGAGTACCACATGCAAGATTTTCTAATTATTATTTTTTTAGTGTACTTTTCTCCTAATGATAGGAAACTGAGAAAATGGACTGGCAATACCATTTTTAAGAAATTAGATGTTACATCATCAATTTAAAAATCTTATAATAAAAAAACTGAAGAATAATATTAAATTTCTGTTCATATGTACTCCATGAATGATTTAATGTTGCTAAAGTGTTTCAATTTGTTAAGAGTGCTTAGTATAGAAAGAGGTCTGAGTATTACATATTATAATTTACAATTATTGCAGCATTTCAATTTTTCCATAAGCACATTTCTAATGCAGTAATTTAAAACTACATTAGGTAACTTTAAATTATCTTGCTTATTATATCTTGTAAAAAAAAGCCATGGAGATATAAACTAGTATTTTAATTGATAATTTAACAGTTAAACATTTTTTACTTGAAGCAGAAAAATATGGTGAACCATAGGCCTATGTGTAACTCCTATATTTAAATCGAGATACAGTAATTCTTGTTTAACTTTGGAACTATTTCAATGTTTGGATTGATCTACACAGAAATAGTAGAGAAAATTAAACTGATTAAAATTGAACCCGCTTAGTCATACAGCAGATTTTATAATTACCCACTTTCCATACTTAATAGATTTCTAAATGTTACATATTATAAACACTCAGATTCTTTTTAAAAAATGAAAAAATGGCTTAAACATACATGGAGAAGAGTAAACACAAAACAAACAAACAAACAAAAAAACACACACACCTACCTGACAGGCTTACTTTTATTAACTTTGAAAAACAAAAGCAGAGTAATCATTTACATGTACATTTAAAATAAAAATATTCACTATTCTAGTAAATTCTATAAGAATTGGAATGTATTTACAATCAGCTCCTGACTACATGAACGTGCATGAACTCGTGTATATCCAAGTAAACCCTGCTTTCTGCTTTCTAATTTGACAACTGCGGGGCGCCTGGGTGGCTTAGTCGGTTGAGGGTCTGACTTCTGCTCGGGTCAAGATCTCGCGGTTCGTGGGTTCAAGCCCCACATCGGGCTCTGTGCTGACAGCTCAGACCCTGGAGTCTGCTTCAGATTCTGTCTCCCTCTCTTCTCTGCCCCTCTCCTGCTCGCTCGCGCTCTCTCTCAAAAATAAAAAAAAGTTTAAAAAAATTAATTTGACAACTGCCATCAATACGCTTTGTTTTGTTGAGGAAGGAAGGAAGGCTGCTTTAACAGTGGCTGGGAGACAGTCCTCTCCAGTTGATGATTAACACCTATTTCCTTAATTACCAGCCTCAGCTGACACTCTCAAGTTGGATTTTTGTGTCCACCAGAGAGTACCAGGAATCTTTAGCATCAAGTCCAAAGGCTAGGAGAGAGCTTTCAGAAGTAGTTCTGCTTAGTCTGTTCTTAAAGAGAAAAGGAAAAGCAAAACTAAACCACCGTTGCTTTGGAAACACAAAGACAGTCTGCAAGAGTAGTTTCAACAAGAATCTGAATGTTTAATAAGTGTCGAATTGTTCCATTTCTTTTCATAAGACAGTTCACAAAATGGCTAGTTATTTACATTTAAGTCAATTCCCAAATAGCACCTATGTGAATTCAACTATGGCTCACTATGAAAGTCTCAAGGGAAGCACTTGAAAGGTTCTGACACAGTGGGACCCCACAGTTCTGGCACCGCCCACCTGGGATACTTTGTGGGTGACCTTGGCCCTTTTTGCCTCCATGAGGGTCAGTGTCTTTACCTGTAAAATGAGAGATTCGGATTAAGTGACCTTGAACGGAAGATTTCTTCCTGCTCTAGGATGCAGAACCCGTTCTACGTCATCTATCGCTCGGTAACCTCCGGTCACCCATGTTTTGGGATCCAAATCTGGACCTACTGAATCACAGAGACGCTCTGCACCATCCACAGGCACGGATTCCGCACTCTCGAGGTGGACAGCCACTCACCTGTGACTCTGCGCTCTCAAAGGAGTGTGTGTAATAAACTCCTGGCCATTAGAAATAAAGGCCACGTAATACAAACACTGGAGGGGGTGGTAGAAGCACGGGAAAACTAATTAGCAGTGCTTGGTACACTTATCTTTCCAAAACACAGGATGCTGAAGTTAAAGTTTTCTGACTCCATCACTCCTTCTGATTAGTAACTGAAAATGTGCTTGCATTTCATAAGTGGGTTTAGCCTCAAGAGGCTTATAAACTTCACCCCAAAAAATAAGATCAGAATTGTTCTTGTTCACTTATTAGAAGGAGGGAACGATTTTGTTGGACTTTAGTGAAGTCTGATAAACTCACCTAAGAAAAATTGAATAAACTGACCAACTTATGGGAAATCACTGATCACAGAGGGTCTTATCCAGCTCGTCTGGCTCCGTGAATGAGGGCCCTGAATTACATCCAACAAGGGCACTCTCTTCCTGTTACAGGAAACATCCATTCTGTAAAGAAGCCCATCCCTGTGAACAAATTTAATGATCACATAGTTCTATTTACTTAAAATCTAAAATTCCACTATTTTTTTCATGAATTGTTAAATCCAAAAAATACTCTGATTCTATATACTAATAATAGTTGATGGAATTTATACTGTGCAGAAAAAGCTGTAACATTTTGGGGTCTTCTGGGTATGAAAAAAATTATGTCAATTAATAAGACTGTCCTATAGGCCATCAAGAAAATCATCAAGAATATTGTCTGCCTCATAAAGGAGGAGCGTGAGAGATGTTGCATCCCATAATTAAGATGTAAATGTAAGTTCTTTCAGAACTTAAATGGATTAATGAACAGGTTAGTAAGGAAAACAAACCTCAATATTGTTAAACAAAGATCAAAAAATGACTCTTAAGGGAAATATTCATGACTTACATTCTCCTTCAACTTTCACTTTACAAACAAGTGACCAATATTTATTTAACCGATCCCTTCTGATGTGTCTGCATTGGAAAAACTTTTGACATAATACATCATTTCTCCTATACCCCAAAGAATCCTTTAGAGAACGATGAAAAAACGAACACATTTATAGACTAACAAGAATTTTAGCCAAACATCAAAGCTGCCAATGGGCCGGAAAGTACAAGGTAACACTCAAACTCCACTTCGCGTTGTCAATGCCCATCGCGATACCACTAAAGCAGCGCAGGGTCAAAAGACATTTACCAGTGACCGCAAAACTAACAGTCGCGGCGAAGCCAACCACAAGTGAAGTGAATGCAGATCTAGACAGATGAGTCTCCGTGAAAGGCAGCGGCTGTCTCAGGGAGTGAAGGGCGCTTGGGCAGGGACTGCTGCATCCTCTCCAGTCCAGGGGGAAAGGGAAACGTCCAAGAATCAACGTGAAGGAGTTAAATGATTCATCACGGTGCAAGTGTCTCAGAGAAAACGAGCATTTCTTGCACTTTAATCCTGCCCAGGATTGCAAAGTAATCTGCATTTCAGAAAATATTCACACTAGAGAAACTATAGAGAGAGAACATTAAAAACAAGAAGTGAGAAAACTGAGGGAAGATAATAAAACTGTAATGCACAGAGGTTCCCCAGTACTGACAATTCCACGTCAGCTCTAGCGCAGCCTCCCTACCACCGCGCAGGCTAGGAGCGCCTCGGTCCCTGCATCATCCAACAGGCGCTGTCTCCCAGCACCTGGAACAGCCCCTGGTAGCCTGTGTTCTGAGACATCTGTTGAATGAATACTAGATCACACCACAATAAACTGGTCTATCCAGCACTACAGAAGAGATGACATTTGTTTAAAAAGTGTCACCTTCTATGAGGCCACTCAGAACTTCAAAGCATTGTACACAGAAACATATTACTAGTAAGCTACCTCTACAAACACTGCCCACCAAAAATTTCACAATGATAATCATTTTCTGAATTTTATCCTCTTATGAATACTTATAAAACTAGTTCAAATATGTTTCTTTCCACTGTGCTCAGATTTATACTGAATGTAAGAAAATACTCCAGGCCTAAAATCAACAGGTTCAGACGGATTTTTTTTAAGGGTACAGTTATTTATATATATATATATATATATATATATATATGTGTATATATATATATATATATGTGTGTGTGTGTGTGTATATATATATCTTATATATATAGATTATATATAACCATATATAAAAATATATATATAACTATATATATAAATATATATATGGCTTCTTATACCACAGTGATCTCTTATTAATCCATATCTTATTAATGACTTTGTTTAATCCATACTCCCTAACTCCATGGTCTCTAACATATTATAAGCATGCTGAGTCCTCTGCCAAAATATACAGTAAACTCAGAAGATGAACGAATGAAACACGGCACATGCGATGAAAAACACACATCTCATCTTTCTTCCCTGGCACATTTAGAACAGCAGAATTCACATGATCCAAACCATTCCTCTAGTTGGGAAAAGACTTTCGAGAAAAATCAATTCATGAGCACCAAAAACAAGAGAGACACAGCTATGAGAGAGTTCAAGAGAGTGTCCAAGTCATTTCTCATCTCTCAGTGAAGACCCTCGTCCTTTGCCAACAGCTAGCCCTTCCCCAAGTCCTGGGAAGATGTTCAATAAATACCAGCTAATAGTAAATAATTAATACCAAACTGCTGCTGGCTCTCCTCCTCTGATGGTCCCTCCATAATAGCTATTCACTCGCTGTCATTTCGGTAGAAGCAACAAATCACCTCTGAAGTAAATAGTGGGCAATGACCATAAAACTAAGACACCAAGAGCTACCATATGAACCAGCAATTTGGATTAGAGTCTATATATTCAAATCCAAACCTGTCTTGGCACCTACATGAGAAAATGCTGGATGCACCACCTTCCGAAGGAGCCCGGGGACAAACACCCAGAGAACATGAACTAATGAAAGAACAGTAAGCAGAAGCATGCTGCCAGTGCAGTGCCAAGGAGGAGACTTAGGGAGAATCTCTCCTCCGTTTCTTCCTTAAACTTGAACATCAGTCAACACTGCTGGCTAGAGTGACATCCTCAGGGCCCTCTCTGGTTCTGTGTTTACACTGTGTCTTCCCCGGTTTCACTCTTCTGCCTGCCTCTGCTACCCTGTGTGTGACTGACCCATGGCCCAAATGACCCCCAAAGGCCCCTTTCTCAGACTACACTCTCCACATGCACAACCGCATTCACTACCCGGGATTTCAACTACCATCTGGATGAGGCAAGAACTAAGTATCTCGTCAGGCCCCACTCTTTCAGGCGAATCTCAGCGGCTTTTCTACCGCTTCATCAACGTCCCCCCCTATTAAATAGAAGCGAGTGGTCCATCAACAGATTTATTTATGTACTCATACAACCGAACACACCAGAAATCAACACACGGGGGAGTCTTAGAGGGCACGTACTAACCCCTAAGTTAGGAACCCTAAGTGAAAAGCAGGTAAAGACAGCTGCCGCAGGGCCGGGGCTAGCCCAGACGTGCTCTCCCCACTGTGTCCCAAGGCCGCCATCCGGCCTTCACTCCTGACGATCAGACAGTTCAGGGTCCATCTCACAGACCGCGGCTTCTCGTCCATCAGTTTCAAAACCTCACAGGCTAATCCCCTCACCCTGGATTTCCTAAGCATTCTCTCAATCATTCACTTTGAACTTCAAGGCTGCCTTTGACGTGTTTCTCTCCTTTACTTCCCGCATCAAATTAACCGCCAGATCTTAAGAGTTTCTTGCAATGTGTCGTCAGCGCACATGCTACGTCTCACCGCTGTGCTCGCTCTCCTGTCCTTCACCATCTCCCATACACAGCAGCGGAAGCCCCTGCCTGGCCCTTCGACCTCTTCTTTTCTGTCCACACTGAGCCGACCCATCAGAGGCCCTTTAAGAGAGGTCCTGCTTGAGCTTCTCCACTCCTCGCTCATCAACTTTTCCCCAGTCCGTCCACAAGTACAGCTTCCGCCTGGCACTTTCACGGACTCCCCATCACCCACAGGGCGAACTCGAAGTTACTTACTGGCCCGCCTGGAAACTTCTACCTGTCCGTGTCTTTACCCCTATCGCCCCTTCAGTGTACGTTCTGGGAAGGGTCACGATCCCTTAACCACAATTCTGAAATCCAAAAAGTAATATAAAAACTGAGTTTCATCTTTTTAAATCATTTGGGGAGAAACCAGACTGGAACTGACAGGAGGCTGTTCAGAGCTTCGCTGACCCCTCCTACGTTGAATCTGCATCTGTTACCATAGAAGTAGTCGATACCCAGATCGGGATGCTGCCCCAGAGAGTGCCTGGAGTTATGTAAGATGTAGCACGCAAAACCTGTCCGCTTCCTAAAACCCACTCCATGGTGAATTGCCAAAACACCTCTGTCCCCAGGGTCCTGGCTATGGGAAGGCCAGAGCAGACCACGGAGTCCTGGAGCTCTGAGACGTCCTGACCTGCCAGGGTGTGCCACGCCTCACTCTCCTGAATTTTCTTCACCTCAGTTCTGGGGATGAACCTCACCTCAGGTCCAACCTCCTATCTGAAGCATCCACTGACTCACTCCCCTTTTCATGGTGATTTCTATGTTGCTTCTCTAGGTCCCAATCAGAAGAAAAAACACACCCTTGCACTGTGCCCGGCACATACTGGAAAGCTAATGTTTGTAGAGCAGGACTGAGTAAATTAATCCTAATTTTTGATGTATGAAGTTAGGAGATGATCCTTAGTTCCTATTAAGACATGTAGAAAATGTAAAACTCCCTACGTTTCTCCAAGAATTGACTGCTACCTAAAAAAATGACTAGAATTTCTACTCACCTCAAAAACATGGACTAAAACACCACAAGGGCTAAAGACCATGTAAAATAGTCACGACTGGTATTTCCTGTAGGGAACAGTTCCATAGTTAAGTAACAGTTAAATAGTAAATTCCAATATTGAGTACAGAGAATCCAGAATCTAGAGACTTCTGTAGGATTACGATTTGAGTATTTCCCTATGAATATGAAAATTAATGTGCATTAATTAAATAGCCCATGATTTATAATTCAAGGTCCAGGCAAATGAGCACCTCTAGGCGGGCCACACTGTACCTCCATGTGTACAGTACGCCGTAACTGACGACACCATGAGAAAAAGGGTCAGTGGTATGAAAACTAGGATGTTAATAAAATTCCCTGATGAGTAAATTAAAGTCAATATATCTATACATATTCTGAAATTCTAACCCAATGTACACGGCTGCTTCATTTTTCCACGTAATTTAGTTTATGCATCTTAATATTTTGTTCTACTTTCAATGTTATTTTCAAAGGTAAAGTTATTCTTTCCATGCACAGCATCCCCAGGCTTATACATAAATTATTGGCTCTAATGATTCAGACTTGGTGGTCAGTCCCGTATAATTCTCCACACAGCAAATATACTGTGTGAAGTATTAGCTGGAAACACTCTTGTTTAATGAGATGATCCATCAAGGTGTCTCATAATTAAACACACTCTTAGCCATGATTCTTGGACAAAGAAAACACAGTGGCAAACGATATGGAGCCAAGAGGATGAGGTGCAACGAACCTTCAGTGAGTGCCAAGTGGAAGGGGACAAACAGTAAAAAGGAAAAGAGGTCTCAATTCATGTCACTGAACAAGAGTTCTCTGTAAAAACAGAGCCCATAAAATATAGTATCATTACTCCATACCACCCTCCAAATGGCTGCCCACAAACTGTCCAGAGAAATAGAGAAGGAAGAGTACCCCTCCAACTGTCCCCAACCCCCAACAAAATGTCCAAAACATTGTATAGCCATAGAAGGATCCAAGTAAAAATCACCATCCAATCAGTGTGCCAATGCACTGTCCCACGGAAGTTTCCTCAAGTAGAAAGAAAGCATGAATTTGTATCATTAACAAAGCATATTTTCACCAAAGAATTAATGAACGCTACTTGAAATATTATATTTTTTGGTTACATAATACCTCCTACTCAAATATGAAAGCACTTATGAAAACATCCGAATCAAAAGAAAGCAGTTTTTCACATTTTATAAGAATGGAAAATGACCTCTCTAAACCTTAAATGAAAACTTGTAAGAGGCTGAAGTTGCTTTTATGTGTCAATCCAAGTCCAATAATTTTGTTTTCAGTTAGAGTCTGGTGCTTACACTCTGTCAGGTTTAGCAAACTTTGGACTACTAGGGAGAGTAAATGACACAAGAAACATGAACTTACTCAGGAGTATCATTATTTCATTGTTAATAAACATTACAAGTATGAGATTAGGTTCTGTCTCACCTGCCAGAAAAATATTTCTACAATCAGTTATTAAAGTAGAACAAAACATATATTTAAGAAATATATATTAATAAATGTATATAAGTGTATATTAATAGATATTTATTAATACATTTATTAAATATATTAATATATGTTAAATATATATTAATATATATTTAATGAATGAATTCATGAATATAAGTACATCATTTTAAAATAGGTACAGGGACTCCTGGGTGGCTCAGTCAGTTAAGCATCTAACTCTTGATTTTGGCTCAGGTCATGATCTCACGGTTCCTAAGTTCGAGCCCCACACCGGGCTCTGCACTGACAGCATGGAGACTGCTTGTGATTCTCTCTCTCCCTCACTCTCTGCCTTTCCCCTACTCAAGTGTGCTATAAATATATACATACATACATACATACATACATACATACATACATAAATAAATAAATAAATAAATATTTTTAAATTAAATAAAATAAGTAGATGTAAATATTTTTAAATAATGTGAAAACATTTGACCAAAATAGTTCATAAAAACCACGAAACACAGATTAGGAAATTTTGCCTCCATCAAATGAGAAAATATCAGAAATCTACTATTAATTGTTGGAAGATGCAGTAAGGGACATACTATACTCCCACAAGTGTTAAACAGAGCGGACTCTCTAAAAAGCAATTTAGTTGTATGTAAGATAGACTTCAAATAGCATCACTCACTTTGAAATCCAATGTTTCTACTCCTAGGCATGCCAAGGAAATAATGTGAAAAGGACGCCATAATGTATACATGAAGCTACGTAATGTACCCGCCACAGGGTCACGTGGGAATGTAAAAGTGGTAAACAGCCAACGTGAGGAGCCTTAAGAAATGGCCATGTCAAATGTTCTAGGCATATATATGGAATGTTACACTGCCATAAAGACACCTACCAAGAATATTTCAACGGCATGAGAAAATACTTATATGCAATTTTAAGCAAAAGCAGATTTTAAAATTTTACACACAGCATTCAATTGTGCAATACTAAAAGAACTATGTCAAAATGTTAGAGTGGATTAAGGGTGATTTCTTTTCTCACATTAATTACAATTTATTACCTGCTCTCAATTTCCCACAATGAGTATACAATGCCTTCAGAATAAAAATTAGAACAAAATTTTTTTTTGAAATAAACTAGAGGTTTTTCTTTTAACTTCGTACACATCTGGTATGAAATAATAAGCTTCTAACAAACCAAATCTCTTACAAATAGCAGCTATAAAATCTAGACGGAATGCTAAAAAAAATAAATAAATCACTATTTAATAGTTCTGGAGACTCCACAAAAGCTAGAGTTTTTATTTATTTATCTATCTATTTTAATGTTTACTTTATTTTTGAGACAGAGCGAGAGCATGAGTTGGGGGGGTAGGGGGCAGAGAGAGAGGGAGACAGAAACGAAGCAAGTTCCAGGCTCTGAGCTGTCAGCACAGAACCTAACGCAGGGCTCAAACCCACAAACTGTGAGATCATGACCTAAACCGAAGTCCCAATCTTAACCGACTGAGCCACCCAGGTGCCCCAAAAGCTAGAGGTTTTAGAGGGGAGGTCAGGCCTGAAACAAACAGATAGTGACAGGTGAACCCGGCCCCACTCCCTTCTGGCAGCTTTCCCCAGAGGAAGCCAGAGTCGGAGGCCACGGAAGGCGGGGGGGCAGCGAAGTGTGCAGTGGGAAAAGCAGCTGCACTGCTGGATGGGACAGGCGGGGTCTCAAAGCCAGGACAGACTCGAAGAGTAAGGAGTAAACACCACAAAAGAGGGTAGCCAGAGGAAACCTGATTCTATGAATAAGCCCAGAGTAAGTAAATCATGTAGGAACAAGGAAGAGGAAAAGCAGATGGCAATTAAAACTTAAATCCAGAGTGGGGGCGCCTGGGGGGCTTGGTCGGTTAAGTGTCCGACTTCAGCTCAGGTCATGATCTCACGGTTTGTGGGTTCGAGCCCTGTGTCAGGCTCTCTGTTGACGGCTCAGAGCCTGGAGCTGGCTTAGGATTCTTTGTCTCCCTCTCTCTCTGCCCCTCCCCAATTCAGACTCGGTCTCCTCTCTCTCCTTCAAAAATAAATAAACATTAAAAATATAATAAAAACTTAAATACTAGAAATGAGAAAGGAGCGGCTGACCACTATACACATGAAAGATGCTATCTGAAGGTAATCGGGGTAACTGCCAGCCAAAATGAAAATACCAACAGTAACGGAAGCACTAAAACAAAATCCAGAGACCGTACACATGACATTCAAAATGTCCCAGATACGATAAAAAATTACCTGACTTAGGAACAGGCATAAAATGTGACTGAACCTTAAGCAAAAAAATATATGGCAAACAAAATGACCAAAATGCTGTGATTACTTTAAAAGTACTTCAGAGTAGCTATCATAACTATACTAAGTGAGATAAAGGAAATAGGCTTGAAACAAATGAAAAGAAAGGATATTTCAACGAACAATTACCTTTTTAAAAGTCAAATGAAATTTTAGAAACAAAAAATAAAATACTATACTAAGAATTAAAAATGGGCCTCAAGGGGCGCCTGGGCTCAGTCGGTTAAGCACTGGACTTCGGCTCAGGTCATGATCTCACACACAGTATGTGAGTTAGACGCCCTCATTGGGCCCTGTGCTGATAGCTCAGAGCCTAGAGTCTGCTTCAGATTCTGGTTCTCCCTCTCTCTGTGCCCCTTCCCTGCTTGCGCGCGCTCTCTCTCTCTCTCTGAAAAATTTTTAACAGATGGACTTTGTAACAAAATAGAGATGACAAAGTAAAGAATTAGGGACTTGAGAACAGACCAACAGCAAGCACCCAATATGAAGAATAGAAAGGAAAAAAAATGAATAAAAAAATAAAAAAGGAACGAGAGCCTTAGGGACCCTACCTAAGGGACAAGTACAAAAGATCTGACATATAGTTAAGTAACTAGAGTCCCAGAAGGAAGAAAGAGAGAGGAGAAAACGGGGCTCACAGAGGAATATCCAGCTTTGGCAATAAAAAGAGGCCGGCAAACTTTCTCCTCAAACACAAGAATAAAACTGCACAAAATTATTAAAAGTCATAATTCATGATTCTGAACATCACATTCAGGTGACATGTGGAAAGACACTTGCCTGGATGCGACCGCTCCTTCGACTCTCCTCGACTTGGTGAGGGAGCATGGTGGTCCTACTAACGTATGTCTGGTACAGAAAAAAAGGGGTGGGGCTGTGACTGTGAGCCCAGGTGGTGGTGGGAAGAAGCGACTTTGGCAGGAAGCAAGACCACATAGCTATGTCAGATCGAAGTGACAAAGTTGGTAGGACGCAAATGACTAAATACTACAACATGGCCACCGAGAGGTAGGAGCCCAGTTTGGGGAACTGGCAAGACTAGCAAGAAATTTAGCAAGGAGATCCTATAAAGGAAAGACTGACGAAATGAATAGATGAAGCACACCCCACATTCCTGGTAGAGTAAGCAGTGGTGCAAAGAAAACCGAAAGGAACAGAGCCGACAGCAAAAGCCCCAAGAAAAGCTTCACGAAGAGATAAACTCTGAATGTGTCTTAAACAATGACAAGAAAAGAAGGGCTGAAAGTGAAGACCTTCCTTGCCTCAACGTGTCTGAAACAAACGCTGCCCACATCACTGTTTGACCATTCAGTCTCACATTCACACGGGAAACACCTAAAAAAAGTCAAGGTAAAAATGAATAAATCATTTAAAAACTGAATAGAAATGCTGGAGGCTATACACCATGGGGAGATAAAATCCCATGGTTTTAAAACCATGGATCAGGCAATTAAAGGAAAAAAGACATTCTGTGAAAAGCGAATCAAAATCCAAACTTACCACACCACACTATATAAAATGTCCATTTTCAATAACGACAACAAAAAGAAATCATAATATGTGTTTTGAAAGGAAATGTAAACTATAACCCTGATTCAGGAAGAAAAAAAGTCAATAGAAAAGTAGAAAATTGGTTCAGATGATGCCAATGCCCAGAGGCAGAAGAGGTCTCCAGGTAGCTACTCTAAAGATGTTTCAAGGATTCTTTGAAAGGTTTAAAAATTAAAGAAAAATATAATGACAGTGATTCACTACATAAGAAATATGAGTAAGGAAGAAGGAATTACAAGAAAAGAACTAAATAGAACTACTAGAGATGAAAAGTATTGAACAGAAATTTAAAAATTACTATGTGGGAGAACAAGAGAATTGAGAAAGCAGAGGAAAGAGGAAAATGGAGGAAAAATGATATTAACTAATTAAAAGATTAAAAATAAAAGAAAATGGTAGGAAAGATGAACAGAGCCTCAGAGACCTATGTGACAACTTGAAGAATGATATATTTCAACAAATGTGCAGTAAGAACCCTAACAGGATAGAAAAGAAAGGGGCAGGAAAAATTTGTCTTAAATAATGACTGAAAACTTCCCAAATTTAATGAAATACATTCATCTACAGATATAAGAAGTTTGAAAACCTCAAAAAATATAAATACTCAAAGATTCACATCTGGAAACATCAGAGTCAAAGCACCAAGAGAAAAACTCATCACATGAAGGGAGCAGTTCCATGTTCAACAGGTGACTGCATCACACAGAAGAGAAGAAAAAAAAAAGGAGCTGATGTCAGTGATGTCAGAATCAAGAGGCTAAAGGCCAGAAGAATAATATAATGAAAGAAAAACTATCAATAAAGAATTCTATATCCAGCAAAACTATACTTCAGTAACAAAAGGGCAACAAAGACACTCTGATAAGAAAAACCGACAGGGTTCACATCAATGCGGAGAAAGGTAGTGAAGGAGGAAAAGATGAAAAAAAGACACAACACATACAAGAAAAAAGAGCAAAATACAAAGGATAAATCAAATCAATATGCTACATTAGATGTTAATAAAATAAATACCACAGTTAAAAAAAATAACTTAGCAGAGTGTATGAAAAGAAATGACCAAAGCTATGTGCTATAAGAGATACAACTTCAGAGACAAATATTTCCAAAATAAAGGACAGGAAAAAATATTCCATGCAATCAGTAACCACAGAACAGCTACAGTGGGTGTATTAATGTCATACGTAATCGACTTTAAGAAGAAGATATTACTAAAGATGAAGCAGGACAAAAAACTGGATAAATACAAGCAAAACTATTTTCATTCAGAGAAAATGTAATTTACATTTACAAAGTCCTTAGGCTAGGCTATATTTTTATATTTATATTTGCATTTATATTTATAAACACACATTAGAACAAATGAGTGAATTCAGGAAATTCATAGAAAAGTTAATATACAAAAATCAATTACACTTTAAAACATTAAAAGGTGTAACTCTATTTAAAATAGGGCAAACGTAAACTGAACCACAAACCGTGCGAGGCCCACACACTAACCGCGACAGAGCACAGCTGAGAGAAACTGAAGAAGACTCAATGGCAGCTTGTAAAAACGTGAAGCAAAAAGTCGTCACACACCCCAGTCACTTCCCTCCTAGGTAATTATGCCTGAGAAACGAAAACATATGTCCACACAAAGACTTACACAAGAGTCCATCCCAAATGATATGGCAAATTAATTTACAATGACAAAAAGCAGGTCACTAGTTCCCCGTGGCAGCCAGGAAAGGGTGGTGGGCTGCAAAGAGGCACAGGGATACTAGGAGGTGACAGAAACGTTCTTGTATCTTGTTTCTGTCAATGTCTTCAGAGGAACAGAGAACAGTCAAAACACATTGCACTGTGCACTTTAAATGGGGGCTGCTTGCTTTCTGCACAACCATTACTCTGCAATGAGTCCATCGAGGAAAGAAATAAACAGAAAGAATTAGTGAATGAAGGCACAAGGGTTTTAAAAGTAAATACGCCTTACACACCTGCTTAAAGGTAAGTAATAAAATTGAAATGTAAGGAAAATTTGCAAATATTAACAAGTTACACTTTTTTAAAGATCTCCAGTTTTATTTCTTTTAACTTGTTTGTTTTGAACCTTTAATCTGTGCTGAGTATTAGAGGATAAAAGTTTCATAGGTTTTATTATAAAAACAAGTCGTACAGATTATGTAATGACTAAAAAAGACCTCATAGACCTGTATATATAATTCAGTTTACGACTGAAAATAGCACCTGTTATCATATGGAAAACAACTAAATTTTATTCTCTGATTCATCTTGAATATTTCATGTCTGTGTACTCCAAAGCATCACAGAATGCAAAGCTACTCTATCATTTAAGTAGGAAAAAAAGTGTCACTACCTAACAGACTCGGAGTACAGTCTAGACTTTCTGTCCAAAGCAATGCTGATGAAAACAGACTCCTCCTTAATAAGAACTGTCACGATAAGTAATTGCACTATGAAACAGAATGACTGCATTTCAATTACGATTTTTACACAGAATTTTTACATACCTAAGATTCTGGCAAAAAGGTTTGATGAGAATCACCTGAGCCAGTTTGGAAATGCTAAAAGATATGTACGTACACACACACACACACACTCTCTCTCTCTCACACACACACACACACACGTGTGTGTATGTATATGTTTTTAAAAGGTAAAGACAAGCCACCTGAGTGGCTCAGCCGATTAAGCATCTGTATGACTTTTGGTTTCAAGCTCAGGTCATGATTTCACAGTTCATGAGTTCGAGGCCCTCATCAGACACTGCACAGATAGCATGTAGCCTGCTTGGGATTCCCTCTCCCCCACTCTCTCTCTGCCCCTCCCCCACTCACTCTCTCTTTCAAAATTAATGAATAAACTTAAAAAATAAAAATTTTAAAAAGGTAAAGACAAGAATGACATTAATAACAGTATATCTCTGTATTAAAATATACACACAATGATATATGCATGATCAGTCTTCTAGACAGCCTCACTGTGAAATTAACAGAGCAATTAATTCACAGGGTGGCATTCATTCCTAAACTCATCATCCATGAACCTGATTCCATTAATAAATAAAATAATGAATGAAACTAATATACTTTATTCAAAATTGATCACATTAAAAAATGCCTGCTATGATACCATCATTGAAAAAAGTCTTGTAAGAACAAATGGATAAAATAAACCTTGTCTATTAATTCTCAAAACATAAACCATCTAAGAGTATTTATGTAGTAAAACAAAACAAGATAGACCATGTCAGGAAAGTAATGAAAACAAAATGACCTGAATCACGACAGAGGAAAAAATAACAATTCAGCTATCAAAAACTGAACAAGGCAAAAAAACATCCCCACCAAGACTTGGCTAAAAGTAGGAAACATGTCAAAAGGACTTGGAGCGGCAACACATACGTTGAAGGAGAATGTTTGAATTTAGGTACTCGGAGTGAAGACGGTCTGTTATTTCTTCGGACCCATCACCCCTCCTGGCAGCGGTGAACCTGAGTCTTCTTACTAAGGGCAAAGAGTGGACCACGCTTGTGCTACAACAGACAAGGTCACTGGTAAGAGTCAGATGGGAAAAACTAGAAAGAGCAAAGAGAAAAACTTAAAAAAAAATCAAGAATCATCAGTGTTTAAAAACATAGTTCTCGGGGTCAAAATGCCCACAGGACGTGATTTCTTAGAGCCCAGCACGGAAATGGGCAAAATCAAAATGCTGAGTCATTAAGACAATATTAAATCATGTTATATGAAGGGTCCAAAAACTAAGAAGTTAATTCTTCAAAGATTCTCATGCAAAATAATTAAATTACGAGAGAGAGAGAGAGAGAGAGAGATGCCGTGAGAGGGAAGTCCTCAGTGATTCTGGCCCATCAGGCAAGCTGTGCGGGCCGCGTGCTGGCAGGCACTCTGTGGCTGTGCCCCTGTCCTCGGGTCCCCGCCGCACGCCTCCGCTGAGCCTCCACTCTGAAGACCTGCAGAGCCTCGACCTGGAGCAGTGTCGGCGGGGCACTCCCGCACGCCCGGTGCCCCCGCCGCGGTTCTGACGACACTGCACTTGAACAGACCATGAGACCATCTCGAGCAGAAGAAACAAACTTTCACCACAACATCCAGAGCCCAGCACAATACCCAGCATGGAGCAGGATTTCAGTAACCATGATTTATTTTTTTTTTAATTAATGAAAAAAACACAAGCTATGTTCTGTACGCAAAGCACATTTTGATAATAATAATAATAAACTCCCAAAAACATTCCGGGCAACAGAGGTGCTATAGAAGTAAAAGAATACGAGAGAGCAGGAGCCGAGACCTAAATGGTAACGGCAACCGGTGAACAGGTAGGTCTTCGTATGAAGGAGCAGTGAAGAGGTAAGGCTGGAAAGGGGGGCAGGGCTGCAGGGGAGCCGCAAGGGATAAGGACGGGGCGCTCCTGCATCACACGGGAGCTTGCCTCCAAGGGTGACCCCTCTTCCCACCGGCCAGCGGTTTCACTGTATTGCAAGTAAAAGCAAAGGAAATTCCAGTTTTCCACACATCCCACACGACTCCCGATGTCAACACTGCTTTCCCCCCTACTAAAGGAAAGAGGTGATCCTATTAAAAAATACTTCAGAACACTACCTCATCCCAGGAGGGAACTACGGCAAGCCTGCTTCCAGAGGGTGAATAGTATTCAATCTGCATATAATAAAATACTCAATAATCCTAAGAAGTTTTACTCTTACAATACAATTGCTATGTAATTTCATTAAATTCTTCAATTTTTAAATAAAGTTGAAAGTATTGTGTCAAAAGACAGTGAAAGAGTTATCATTAATCTTCACGACTGACAAACAAAACAGACATATAAACATGGGCCACGATAATAAAAATGGTGCTATTCACATTTTAAAAGAAAAAATAAATTGTACTAAAATTATTAAGCTAACAAAGCAAGGGAAAAAATACGAGTAGAAAAATGACAGTTATCTGCAAAATTCATAAATGTGTCTTTTGTATAACCATAATGATCATATTTTATGCTGTCATTTTGCATTTAATTGCTCACCCTGGTACTTTCTTCATAGAAGCCATCAGTATCCCACAGAGCCAGATGCTGAATTGCAAAAACATACTGTGACCATGGACTTATAAGAAAGTTACTTTGCTGAGCTGTGGTGTATGACAAGTTAATTTTTGCAATTACACTTTTTCCAACAGTAAGTGAAGCTACTGCTTATGATTATCCTATCTTATTAAAAAGAGGCAAGAAAACATTCTTATAATAAACTAATCAAACTCTTTTAAAGGCTTCAGTTGGTGTAAGAAAGTTAACTTTTCAAATAGATTTTCTACAATATGCCCAAAAGTAAAAAATCACCACCTCAGCTGAAATACGTAAGAAGCTGAATGTGTTGAGGCACGGCTGTGTTTTCTGAATGTTAATATACAATGCCAAGTTATTTCAAGCCTTTTAGGAAATGTCACATACCAACCTTAGTCTTTTGATCATCACTTTTTCTTCTGCTATATTATGCTAAACCCAGTATTCAAAGGATAAGTCCTATAACTGTCACTTAAAAGAAACGGCTATTGCACAGTAATTTATCTCCAAGGTGTAAACTGTCCCAAATTTAAAATGTTCGCAATGGCCATCAGTGCCACATACCCGACAGCAACAAAACAGTAAGACATCAGGCGTTGTTACAACATAAGCTATTCCCTGCAATATAGCATCTTTGTATAAATACGACGAAATTTGGGAGCTATTATGTTTTGTCTTATTCATTAAAAGACAGGGAGCAGGAGACATTTCTCTTTTAATAAACACCCCACATTAAAGCCCAAAGAGCTATTTCATGATGAATGTCAATGTATCAGGACAAAGTGGCCCGAGTCACGTTTCCCAAATGCCTAAGTCAAATTTGCTCACTGGAGGAGGGCGTCTGAAAAATACCTAAGAGTTAAAAATGGTTAAATAATCTCTTAGTTACTGACTTAAAATTTAACTGAAGCTATGTTTTAATCACTTAATAATGTTCGTGTAGTGTACATTTTCACCGCGTTATATAAAAGGCACATTAGGTAAACCTGGTAAGCCTTTCTCAGGACTCTAACAAACAAACAACGGGATTGTTTTTTTCCTACTGTGCATTGATTCATTTCGGTTCCTCATCTGAAGGGGTCTGTGAGGGTGTTAATTCAAAATATATTCAAGAAGGGTGTTATTTCAATATATATTCAAGACTTACTCCAATAAAAAGTCCTAAAATTTTGAGAACCTTGGAGATGTTTGCTTTCAAATCCCTCGGGTGTTTTTTTCCTACCACGGAATAAAATATGAGACGCGGAATTTTGCATCGCAGGTGTGCTCAGAGATCGCCAGCTTGGAGACCGACGGCATGGGACGAGAAACGGCACAGACCGTGGACATGCAGTCATCAAGACAGCAAACGGAGGCCCTCCGTGTTCTAATCCCCGCTACTTCGGAGGCAACGACAGACGTTTCAGATGTCCTGTTGGCCATACACGAGGCAGGAACCTGCTGGGCCCAGCTGTGTTTCCACATGCCCGGCTCAGCCCTGAACCCCCATGGTGGTCCCGGTCAGAAACTCGGGGTGCTCTGAGACCAGCTCCCTGGGCCAGACACTCCCTGCCCGTCTCCTCATCTCCAGCCTCTTCTGGATGAACCTCAACTCAACAGAACCAGAAACAAATCCGTCCTGCCCTCCTCTACAGAGCCGGCCTCCATGCAGCTGCTCTGAGGCTCTCTGCCCTAGCCCATCCTCTGACTTCTTCTCAGTTCCTCCCTCACCCACCTACTCCTCCGGTCGGGCCCTCAGTCCTGCCCTTTCCACATCAAACATGTGCCTCCGCTCCTTCCCTGTACCCCTACTGCCTTCTACGGAGCCCCCGATGCCAGCCTCGGGCGCTGGCCCCAGCCCCTCCCACAGCCCCCACGGTCAGCAAGGTGGGCTTCTCAATTACAGACCCCCAGGGGGTGGGAGATAAGACAACTAACAGCAACCATGAGTTTCACTGAAACCTTAATTCCCCATTGCCAAGTAACAGAGTCCAGTCACAGGTTCTGGGGATGACGATGTGGCCATCATCTGCCTTGAGGGGGCAGGGGAAAAAAGTTTGCATCACTCTACAAACCAAAATAACCCAGATTAAAAGTGGATACTAACTAAAATTTAAACTTAATTTGGAAGTTTCACATCCTCTCCTCATGAAACCAGGTCCATGGAGAACAGATGGAGACAACTGATCATTCATTTTAAAATGCTGTCTCAACTGGACGTTAGAAAAATAACCAGAGTCTTACTTTAAAAGACTCTTTACAATCAGGTCGTGAAATGAAGAGTAGGTCACATCCCACCTGTAACTATGACTTCATGCGTTGACTAAGTGTGGCTGTTCGAACCTTTGTTTGCAGAGACTGTTTTTCCATTCTCCGCTCAGGTTCTCCTATTTACTTAAAATGCAGAGGGTGAAGGTCAAAGACAATGATTAACTCGCTTTGTCAACTTGAACCTAGCGGACATCAGTAAGTACGTACCAGGTAATAGGACTAAACTACTAGAACTTATAGCTCTTTACTGCTTAACAGCTATCCTTACTACCTCATGTGACCCAGCATCACTGTAAGGTATGTTTAGAGACACGCTGCTCACAGTTTGCAGTGACACCCAGAGAAAAGAGGTGATGTTGACAATCCCGCAGGTACTAACACACGCACACTGCATCAGCCCGTGAGGCCCGTACTCGCAACACCCGAATAACCGTGGGAAAGTGATTGGGACCTAATTAAGGACAAGGGGGAGTCCTGAATTCAATAAAAGCATCACAACATTTCCCAAAAACTACACTGGCACATATTTTAAATATGCTCATTAGAAAAAAATACATGAAGAAAACGTATAATTATACATTTCTACTCAAACAATAAGAGAAATCTAAATTAATTAGAATTTTAAACAGAGAGTATTAAAACGAGAATCAATACTCCTACAGGAGGAAACCATGAAAAGTTTACAGCATTTTTTTCTTTTTTCTTTTCTACTAATTCTGTGTAAACACTGCAGGATTCACCAGATCGATAAACAGAGATTATGTGCAAAAGCCCTGGATGGTTAAATATTGAAGTAAACTTTTTAAAGTTAAAATTTACCTGCCCTGGTTAAAAACTGAGTGAAAAAAAATACCACAAATGTAGCAGCACAAAACTGCAATGACAGTTACACTTTTAGTATCTTTATATGAATAAGCAAAATTATCTTTTTGAACAGAAGTTACAAACAGACTTTGAGGTCAAAATTCTTTTAAGATACACCACTTGAACTGTTCATACCTCTGCATTAATGTTAATACACTAACATTTCAATGCACACAATAATAGAAAAAACTTCATTCCCTCCACAGAATTTTTGCCTCCAGAAGTACATATAACAAAGTTGGAGGAAACGCAGAATGCTTGTTGATAGTGACAGGATTATTTCAAAACCCAATTATATCTGTTCATTCCCTTTTGCTTAATTAAAGCAAAAGGCATCAAAATCTTTCTCAGCAGTACCCACGTGAAAGCTGCAGAGCCCAGATCCGGTAATTAACTTAACCTCACCACTGAACTGCATTGGGTCACTCGGGTGCAGCCCGGTATCAAAGCTAAGAATCGATGCTTTCGGGCTAACATCTTAGAGTGACACAGAGATTGAATAACGCCATCTGTAAACCGACAGGCTTTGTTCCTGCCTTGCTGTGCTGGATAAATGTTCCTGCTCATAACTTTAATGTGGCAGCTTAACCATTTAATCATTGTACATTAATACATTACCAATATTATGAACATGTAACTACAAAATTGCTTGTCAAAGTAATCAGATGTTACAGATTTTGTGCACAAATGCAACACAGGGGACTTTGCGTATTAATTGTGCATTTACAAAGAAGATATATTACAGACGTATACACACATTTAGAGACATGTTATGCCGAGTAAAGTTTAAGTTCTACAAGAGTGTGTTTTTGAAATTTAAATGAAATCATTCCATACTACATCTTTCATCAGGTCTATGCATGGGGGATTCTAACATAGCTTAATTCAACCTAAAAGACTGAGGTTTATACAATTTTTAAAAATTCAATTTATTCAATTATGCGAATTTACTTGATATTTTATTTGTTTTACTGAAAATATTTCAAAATAACAATAAATCATCTTTTGAATATACATTGCTTAAGGTCATCTATTCGTTATTCCCAGTTGAGCTTAAGCATATTTTGTTATTTTCCTAAAGGATCAAAAATTCTGTTGCCAAGACTTGATTTTGAGGTCTTTCACTTTCACCGAGTAAGACACTAAATCATAGGGGACGGTGATCAGCAAATTCTCTGCGACAGGCCCCAAGCCTGCTGAGGTAATGCAGCTGACAAACTTTGAGGCGCCGTGCCTGGGCACATTACGTTCATGTACTGTGTACATCTGGGCACCCTTCATGGCAACGCAGCAAACAGCCACTCATTTATTCCACTCTAATTAGCACACATGTAAATCCTCACCAATCAAGCCGCGTGCGGGGTTACTGTTGTGGCAGCCATGCAGCAAGCTGGCAGAACATACGAACGAAGGATGAGAAGACACTTCTGGGCTTGAGCTGAACCTGCCATCGCACCAGGCAGCCTCCCCCAGAAAGGGCTGTAACCAGCTCTCCCTCTCAAAACCGGTAAGGGGGCCCCAAAAGAAAAAGGTCAACAGGCAGAAGGCTGACTGGCCGCAATTCTTGACTCTTTACCAGCCCTAGGAGTACACCTGAAGCAACAAGCTTCTCATTCACTTAAATTTTTTTAATATTTACTAATTTGTGTGTGTGTGTGAGAGAGAGAGAGAGGGAGACACAGAATCCGAAGCAGGTTCCAGGATCCATGCTGTCAGCACAAAGCCCAACGTGGGGCCCGAACCCATGAACTGTGAGATCATGGCCCGAGCCGAAGTCGGTCGCTTAACCGACTGAGCCACCCAGGCGCCCCTTGTTCACTTAAGAACACAACAGCTACAAGCAGAAGTCAGGATTAAGTTACAAACAGGCTTTATAACAGAAGATAAAAAGTAATTCTGAAGCAAGATTGTCACACCACAGCGCACAACACCTTATGGGATTGCCAGAAAATGAAAAGAAACGACCCTCTCTCTGCCCGAGTGCCACGGGACGTGATGCCCACACAGGCCTCTACGATCGGTAAACCGACCACCTGGTAAAAGCCAGCGTGAGTCCATTTCCTCTTATTAGTCACTTGTTGGCACAGAAATTTAAATTTCTGTGATTTTTCACGCCAGATTACTAAAAACGGTAACTCCGTCTTTGAACATACTTCTACAAATTTTATTTAAAAATAGCACTAGTTTGGGAATTTTTAATTTGTTTCTGTTATTTCTTTCATGACGATGAAGGCTTCATGCTTTTTTTGTTAGATAATATCGCACACAACAGTATTTGACAAGTAAGAAAACTGTTCGAAGTCAGAACAGATTTTGTGCCGGTCAAAGTCAATGCAGTCTCTACACTTAAACATGTTTTACAAGAAAGGTCTTTCCACATGAATCTGAACTCCGGCTGGTTTGAACACTCACCTAACTTGCTGTGACAATTTCCAGCATCAAGGCAGTGAGGACCCACTCGGCAAGCACAAGGGAACGCGCCGCGCGCGGCGGCGTGGGGCCAGCGCGGAAGACACGCACAGGAGAGCAGGCACCGTGCGCCCCCGGAAAGCAGCCATTCGGCAGAGAAGGCCACGGTGCGTGTGTAAATGCATCGTACGGTTTTAAAAGGACGAGAAGTCTTCTTCAAAAAAGCCAACCACCACCTGATTTCTTAAAATACTGAGGTATTTTAAGGTAACTAAAATTTCATCCACTTATTAGACACTATTTACCAGAAACTCACTCTTAAGTGTTAGGAGCATATGGAGTCAAGAGAACAAGTACTGTCTCTGCCTTCATGGAGTCCACAGCACGCTTTGGGAGAAAGACACCAAACTTGTCAACACAATGTATCTGCACAGCGAGATGCTGCAAGTGAAGGCCAGGCACCTGAACCAGCCTCCCCCCGCACCCCGCACCCCTGTAGGCCCTCACAAGGACCAGACTCACAGTCACCCCATCTAAACTAAAATTACCATGCCCACCCATCCCACTCTCAATCCTTTTCTCTGATTTCTCTTCTCCAAAGAGGTGACCGCTTCAGAACACGTGGTCTTACGTGGTCTTCGGTGGTGTTGATTCTGACCCTCCTAAACGTGAGGGGCTCCATCACAGCAGACACATGGCCAGCTTCCTTCACGGCTGAACCCCACACCAGGGACACATCAGGCACTGAGTAAACACGTGTTGAAGAGATGGATAAACAACGGAACAAATGAATGTTCCAATCAACAGATAATATACAGAATTCTGGCTTGACCAGATCCAGCGAACACGGATCATCTCGCCTGCCACTGGGAGCCGTGGGGGTCATTCACCATTCAAGAATTTATTACAGATATTTACACAATCAGGAACACACCATCTTCACAAAGAAAATAATTAAGGTAATTCCTATGATTTCTCCAAAGCAAAAGTGAGAGCTTGGAGGAAGACAAGAGAGGAATCTTTCAAATAAATCTCTCAAGCCCACAAATAAGTCCTGTATAAATGATAATTCTATAATGATCTGATATTACAGAACTCCTGGGTTGGACTTCATTTTACCATTTGTCTTAAAACATATCACCAGCCAACATCATCATCCAAAGTACCCATGATCATGCACGGACCCCATGAGGGGGCACGGTCCCCATGATGCCACAGGCAGCCTCCGGCTCTCTCGACAGGTACGTGCATGGACTGATATACGCCTGAGGTCACCGAATCAGGGGGAAGGAGATGGAGAGACACACAGAATTAAGACACTCCGGTCTACATCAGCCCTAATTGTTAGCTGGGAAAAGAAAGCAAGAAAATGATCTTTAGTAGCTGACAAGGACACTGGCTCACAGACAAGTCAGTGCAAATAGAGTCCGAGATACAATATAAACTACTCTTTCATCTATAAATAGTAAGTACAGTTTTGTATTTTATATGCATAGAGTTTGTTCTCACCTGCAAAAGAAAGTTCACATCTCACATCAAGACCTTACTTAACCTACTTTTTTTAATTTTCATATTGTCAAAAATGTCCAGTGTTTGTTTTCTATTTACAAGACACAAGCTATTAATTTTTAAATATATCCCTATCTTATTTAATCACTAATAAAGGACAAAAATACAATTTCACCAATAAATTCACCAATGAATTCTGACTTTTGCTACGCTAATATGTTTTTTCCCATAAAATAAACCATATTCAAAATAAAGAAAGCTATATAAAAAAATTTAACCTATATTCAAAAATATTGTCTTTAATCTATAAATATACATCCACAGGACTACAGATGTGGGATATAAAATGACATATTTTAACTAGGATATTTATAGACTCCATCTGAAGCTGTTTTAACGCATACAGTTAATTTTGAGTTCTATCATAGATTAAATAGCATCTGGGCAACTGAGCACTTTCTGTTGTATTTCCAAAGGGCATCCTATCCGACTCAGTCAGAGGTGGCGAGGAAGTGGCATAGGCACTGCCCCAGAGCCTCCGGTCCCCGTAAGGCCACAGGCAGCCTCCAGCCTCAACAGACTCCACGCCTCCATTTCCAACAGACCAAAGCAGGAACCAGTCCATCTTCCCCGGGCTTAGTCAAAGGTACTTCACTGACAAGTTGAACTTTGAGTTTACAAAAAACAAAAAGAATTCTCAAATCAAAACACCATAAACATAACATTCTTTATCAATCCTCTATAAACCTACTGAGAAACTAACTCAACATGGCATAACTTGATCAAAATGTATTTGACATTAAACGCAATGATATTTAGGTGATATTAAAATGCAACTAGGGAAGGGCTGGTCTTCTAACCTAGCACTGCAGTCTGTGTGAGCTAAGGAGAAACAGGATCTTTATGGGGGAAAAAAAAAAAAAGCCTGCCATCAAAAAGACACATTTCTACCATGTTTGCTATTAAAATCAAAGCTGGAATAAATCACAGGAGAAGCGTACCTACAACTCTCAACAGTGCCCTGCCAACATCCACCTCCTTCCTCTACTTTCTCCCAAAAACCAAGACTCTAAGTGCAGGGTCTACGGCATCGAAACATTGCACTAAAGCTGTTGATGCAAACAGCACAGCAATTTAAGCAAGAAAATGCAAACTCACGCTTCACAAAGAATGCTCACGTATGTACAGCGGTGGCTATGCCAACAATGTTTTAGCATTTTATAGAACTCGAGACAGACATGTCCTGGACCTGCAAACTCACAGAGGTGGCCAATTAACAAAAAATTCTCTGACAGCTCTCTTTGGATCCCTCTGGCCATGAACTCAGGTCTATGTTGTGCTCAGCACCCCTGAAAGTTACAGCCAAAAAAAGTTACAGACAAAAGAAGAACTCCTTTGTCATTTCGATCTGCCAATTATAATTCTACTAAATCATTAACAGCAGTATCTTGATTGGGTAGATGGCTATATAAAAGAGTTCCTTTTCCATTCCAATAAAAACAAAATCATTTCAAAGGCCTAAAGAAACTGGGCATGTTGACATTATTAATGATATTAACTGATTAATTAATCAACATAAATGTGTGTTTAGAGGCAGCTTGTGGATATTTGTTAGTACGTCACTTACCAGCAGGATAGGTCACGGTAACATAACTCCTTGATGATTTTATTACTAAAAACATTACCATATTCTCTGGAAATCAATACCACCAAGTAAGGCATAATAATGCAACCAAGTAAGGCCAACTGCTGTACTATGCACACTCACATATCCATGTATATCTGTATGTGTGTGAAGTGTGTGTGCATGTATGTACAGGCACATGCAAGATACATATGTTTATATGCAAATATGAAATATACTTACATACAAATATGTGTATATTCCATTCTACTTTCCACTGATAAACCATTTAACCCATATATAACACTCATTTATGTGCATTAAAAACAATACAAATCAAAAAATAAGTTGATCTCATGTTAGATTTTCAAAAAAAATCTACTCTTCTTTAGCCTTTTCCCATTTCAGGCAGAATATTTGTTACTTTACTAAAAAATCAGTAAAATATCTATAAAGAAGATATTGATAAAACTGCAATGGATTTATCAGCTGAAGCTAGGGATAACACATGGTTATCTCGCTTATGAATTTGAATATTCTTGAACTGTTCTATAAAAGATGAAGTATTTGCCTATTAATTTATACATTTTGGGTAACTGCCATTGAGAATCTAAGAGATGTATTTAGTAGGAAACACTGACCCAGGCACAAATAAGACACAAGCAGCCTTTCCATTTTACACCTAAACTCAGAGCTAAGAATCCTGAACACATAGCTGGTATCACACCAGAAGGCTGACGTCAACGGCAAAGGCGATGTAATAATATGCAAACTGCATGGAATCAGCAGCCCCCTCCAAAATGTAACGCCACCTCTGATCTAATACCTCATTAGAAAAGCATTCAAAAATGGAATATTCACAGGCATGTCTCCTTTATAGATATTTTCACTATAATAATGGTAGCTGAAACGGCACCCCACAGAGGTCTATGTGCATACCAAGCTAAAACATAAGCAAATTAAACCACAAACTCTACTTTGAAGTTTGAATTTCAGGGTTTACAAAATAAAGCTGATACAGGCATTTTATTTATTTATAGGAGCTTATGAAATGTATTTCCTTAATCTGTAAAATAGTCTTTCCTCTCCATAACGCAATGAGGAAACTGGGGAGGGATATGGAGTAGAACTAGACCGTTGACAGGTTGAAGGCCAACATTATAAAAGAAGCTAGAATGAAAGAAAAAATTAAAAACAAAAACAGAAGCAGAAATCAGGGTCAAGTTGAAGATGAGATTCAAATCAGAAACACCATATGGAAGAAACAGCCTACTTCACAACTGTTGAAGGACAAGTTAGCTGTAATAGTTGTCTTCCTGGCAGATGGGGGGTGGGGGGGCAGCTCCATGATGGCTGAAAGAAGCAAGAGAGGGTTTCTGGTACTGTATTCCTGATCCTGACGCTGAGTACAGGCACATTCATTTCATGAGAAGTCATCAATTTGTACACTTCAGATGTGTGCACTTGTCTGTACATGATAAACACACACCCCGGGAATCACAGGAAAATTCCATCCCGAGTTCCCGAGCAGCCAGTAAATAGCACGCACGGGAACACCCCGACGACACAGGATGGCTGATCTTTGCAGTAGGTGACCTCACTCTAGGCAACACCAGTTAATTTCCTCTGAGGAGAAACTGATTCAAGGAGGGCAAGTGGGTTCTAGTGCCAACTAGCACTTGTGACAACTGTCTATGGTCTCGGCCAGCTCCAAATACTGTAAACAAAATACGTACCGTGGACTGGGCAGCTTAAGAACTGACCGTTCTTTCCTCATAGTTCTGGAGGAAATTCCAAGAGCAGGGACGACCGTGGTCAGATTCTGGCAAAAAGTCTCAGATTGACCTGATGATGGCTCCCTTCTTACTGAATCCTCCTCCTCCTTTGTGGGCGGGGAGAGAACGGATGCACGGGCAGGTGGCGGGGAAGAGGGAGGGAAGGAGGACCACAAGCTCACAAGCTGTCTGATGCCTCCCCCGTAAGGACACTAATTCCATCCTATCAGGGCCTCACCCTGAGGACTTCATTTAATCTTAAATTAACTCCTTATAGATCCTGGCACCATTAGAATACCAGTAACTATTTTTTTGGGATTTGATAGATGAATTTTAATAGAAAAAAAAAAACACAACAGGTTCTAGAAGCAAAACAGGAATGTCACCTTGGAGATGAACAAAATCTAAAGTCCTAGGTAGACAACAATCGCCTGTTGTCACAGCTATGCTCCTCCTTTCCGAGACGACTCTCTCCACCACTGTATCCAACACGGGTGAGGGACCCAGCATCCTCTCCTGTCACAGAAGCAGCTCACCATTTTGAAGGATGAAAGTAAACTTGAAAAGAAAACGGCCTCTAAGAGAAGAGAATACAGTTCCCATACAAGGGAAGGGGCGAGGTAAGGCTTCGGAGAGAGAGCTAGGAAGGGACCAGAGAAAATCAAAAGGCACAATTATCTCCTTGTGCCCCTGCTAGGGGAGCCTGGAGGAGCGTAACAGTTGCTGGTGGCCCCGAGCGGTGACATCACACTTCTGACACCCGTTACCAAAAGCGTGGGGTCAGCAGTTTCCCACCATCTCGGACAGCGACACAGACAACCCTGACCTAAAGAAAACGGCAAATACGCAGCAGTGTACAAATTGTTCATGGTAAACTAATTATATGGTTTTTATCTAGAACATTTCTCCCAAGAAAACAAAACGAAAAGACTTTAAACTCAGGCATACCATATAATTTATTTTAAAATTTACTTCATGAAGAGGATTTGGGGACTTAGAAAATAGTGGCATATTCGATTTAGTAAACCTTAAAAAGTGGAATACTTCTCACTCAACAAACCATATTTTACTATCCAAGTGTCCTTAGAAAATGGATTGTAAAGTATACATCCATACTTAAAACTTAACATACTGTGCCTGCTGTTGTGCGGGCCTTTGACATATCTGGCATACTTTTTATTTAAGTGTGGTAACAATGGTTATGCTCTAGGAAAAAAGCACTAACTTTGTTGTAAATGGCAGCGACAAGGATAGTTTATATTATAAATTCACATTTTAGGGGCAACTTTAACTTAATTTACTGAGAGGAGCAAATGCATATAATTTTCTCTCAATGGAACCAACTCTGACAAATCACCTCTAGTCTTTCAATAAAGTGATATGGTACGATGACAGAAACTCTGTGTTGCACCACTGGATCCGTTACGTAAAATGTGACTCATCTACCTTTTAATATTGTCACTGTAAAAATTCCCACATAAAATGAGAAAACTACTCCACATGAACCTACCTAACCCCGGAAAAGTGCCCGCTTGGATTTATCCAACCTAACAAGTGAGGGACCGAAAGCGGCGAGCGTGCTGGGCGGTAAGGGTCCCCTCAGAAAGCACTTACCAGAGCGCCTCCTGAAACAGCACACGAGTCTGTTCTCCACTCCTTTACGAATAAATGAAACTGCTCACCTGCACCGGGTACAGGAGACATTTCAAAAATCTCAAAACTTCTCAAAAAACTTTTCAGAAAGTTCAGGTGTCATCAATCTCCTCCAAAAAGACTACTCGGAGCACTCATGTGCAACTGTCCCTCAGGTAACCTGTGTACCACACCCCTACGTATGTGTAGCTGTCCCTCAGGTAACGGACCCGTGTACCACACCCCTACCTACGTGTAGCTGTCCCTCAGGTAACGGACCCGTGTACCACACCCCTACCTACGTGTAGCTGTCCCTCAGGTAACAGACCCGTGTACCACACCCCTACCTACGTGTAGCTGTCCCTCAGGTAACGGACCCGTGTACCACACCCCTACCTACGTGTAGCTGTCCCTCAGGTAACGGACCCGTGTACCACACCCCGACGTTCTTTAGTCACTCATTTAACTTTTATCTCCAACAAAAAAAAAAGTTTTCATAAGGAGAGTAAAACGAGGCCTGCACAACAGCAGGCACACGTGCTCGCTCGTTCACTTACATGCAGGTTCACATGTCCCAGCTCACCTTTCGGGCCCAACGCACAAGGAAATGTGTTCAACCCCACTTGAAACTGGGCCCAAATGTCTTTCAGATGTGACCAGTGCTAGAACACTAAAAATGGACGCACAAATGATTCCGAGAAGCCCAGGGAGAGGGAGGTGAAGAACAGGTGGGGGCCGCGGCCCGAGGGCACGGACTGAGGCGCCCACACTGCCCCTTGAGCACAGGGCGCACTGCATAGATGCTGCGCTGCGAAGCAGTCAACCCAAACCTTCCGGGACCTGTGCGCAGTAACAGCTGCTCCCTACAAATGAGGGTGTGTGTTAGTTGTGCGTGTGTCTGGGGGCGCAGGTGGGGGCACAACAAACATGAAAAGAGAGGGGAGCCTACTCTTTACCGACTCCTACCTCCACCGCCAATTACCCCCTCTGTGGGCTCATGACACTTTGCACCTGTTTCAGGAACGATCTTCCCATATTATTTTAAGATGATCAATGTACGGCTTTCTGCACCAAAACCGTACGTTCTAGAGGCCAAAGTTCAAAAGCTCTATTGTTCTTTGTGTGCTGAGTGCCCCGCAAAGGGCCCGACACCTGACACAAGACCATGTCTAGGGCACAGGCGACCACACAGACGGACGGCCCTAGGAAGGCTCTGCTTACAGACTCAACTACACAGAGCGCTCCTCCCCACAGCAGAGCCTGCTCAGTCTACACTGGCAATCGTGAAGCGCGCAGGCGTAAAGGGCGTGAACAAGGGAGAGAGGCAAACGGCCGCTTCGGGCGTGCTCTTCATCAGTCTGGACGCTAGCATGGCCAGCTGACTTACAACAGAATATATGGTTAAAAATCTGTTTTTGTGGAACCACGTTAAATTTTTTTAAATGGATATTTTCTTAAGCTTAAATGTTCTCAGATTTACTTAATACTGATTTGCAGGAAGTTCCTAGAGTTCAAAACTTTAGGAACTACTATTGTGGTCCTGGATCCATTATACATGAACAAAGGGGGAAAATCTTATCCAACAAAGTAACAGAATGCTTTAGGATTCTGTCACCTGAGCGTATTTTTTTAAATATTTTTTTCATGTTTATTTTTGAGAGAGAGAGAGAACGAGCTGGGGAGGGGCAGAGAGAGAGGGAAACAGAATCCAAAGCAGGCTCCAGGCTCTGAGCTGTCAGCAAGGAGCCCAACTCAGAGCTTGAACTCACCATCGGTGAGATCATGACCTGAGGTTAAGTCGGATGCTCAACTGACTTGAGCCCCCTGGTCCCCCATCAACTGAGTGCATTTCTGCACTGAGGACCTGCACGTTGGAACAAGTAAATGCAATCAAGTACGCTGTTGTGATGCTGGCACTTACTAAAAAAAATAAAAATTTTAAAAACCTGGATTTTTTTTCTTCTGTAGCTGTTTGTCTATCAAGGATTTTCATCTATGATAAATTCTGTAACCATTAAAAATTGTAAACCATTGACTTATGCCTTAATTCAGACATGCTGAGCTCTTCAAAATAAATGTTCCAAAATAGCATACACTGCAAATTGCAATTCTAACATAAAACAAATGTTAAAAATGTTAGCATCTTTCCTGAATATAGTATAGTGTATTAATTGTTGGCCTTAGTAATGTGGCTTATTAGTTTTGCATAATTTAAGTTTTAATTCATCGTTTAATTTTTAATTAAGTAGTTTTTTTCTCAAGATGTGCTTTCTGCTTATATGCTGGCCACGAAATATGGTATATATAAAACAATTCTGTGCCATGAGTATTTGGCAATATCATGTATTGTATGACTTCTCTATGATCTCAAATATGAAAACAACTGTAATAGTTCATATTCTAAAAAAAAAAAGCAGCCATTTTAATTAGCATTAATACTTAAATAATTTAAGCTCAGAGACAATGCTTACGACACTAAAGACCTAAACACAAAAGTAAAACCAAATCACTTCCTCTACAAAGAATTGCTTCAGATTTTAGTTAAAAATAATGAATCTTTTTTGGGATATCATCCTCCATATTCGAAGCTAATTTGTATTTGATTTTCCTATGAAAACTACAGGGACCCATACTGGCCTACGTGCCAGAGGATACCCAGGCTCCTCAGAGGAACAAAAGGGGATATACAACATGGCCCACCTAATAGAAAATGGAAAAGTTAATGAGAATAGAGAAGGATCCAAGAAGGATCCATGTCAACTTATGAGTTTGGATAGAGGTCCAATTAAATCTTTAAAGTTATTATTAAAGCGAGGGCTGTACTGGAAGGCGCTTTCTGTTAGCTGCCTCTGAAGACAAAGCTGTCCAAAGCAGCACTGCTAATGGACTGTAATGTCTCATCATCTGCAGACCTCTTTTGAAAAAAATTTTAAAGCTCATTTTAATAAACTCTTGTAGGGAATCATTTCATTCAATGTAATTTTTAACTGTGCCTTTATTTGGCTTTTATGTGTTATATAGCCTCAATATGAAGAAATTAGAAAAGAATGTCAATAAAGGAAAATTAACAAAAAGAGTCTGATGAATCCCTGTGATATCATGCCCCGCCTCCAAATTACCTTGAGAGCACATACAAGTTGGCAGCCGCCTCACCAGGAGACAAGAACACTGGGGACCCACCTGTTTCCATGAGACTAGCACATCACAAAACCCCTCGCCAACTCCCACCAGTTCTGAGAACATTAAAATCACACATGCGTGTGTGCGTGCGCGCACACACACACACACACACACAAATCCCTACCATATATTTGCTTTCTCCTTGGAAACAGAATTGCCAAGAAAAGTTCCACGGAGGCCTTTTAAGATCAGTGGTTTCACAGCTATAAACAGAGCTATACTATAGTAACTGCTCAAAATAAGAGATGAGCAACCACGCAGTTCCTTCCTCTCCCTGAGGACCTCTTCGGCACCGGCTAGAACATGCATGCGCCACTGTCAACGAGACCAGCCGCCCAAGTTAGAGTGGCTTCCTCCAGAGGACAGGTACTGTCATGTTTTAAATTATGCATTTTGTTCATTCTGTGGGTTTATATGATCATAATACTTGGAGGAATGGGAAAAAATAAGTTGTTTTTAAAAGGAGGGGATTAATGACAAGACTTGTTGAAGTAGCAGGCCAGTAAAGCTGGCTGTGTAGGAGGCAGGTGTCTCTGCCCTGAGCACAGCTCTTCTTCTAAGCCACGCCCACCCACATCCTTGCTCTTGGAGGTGCTGACCACCTCCGGACAGCAGTCCTCACGGACCAGATCTCTAAGTCATCTCATTTCTCCTGCAGGATACTCTGTCACTCTGTACCTACCAAATAATGAACCGAAATCTTACAGGCACAGGAGCTCCTAACCAGAAAAACATCTTCCCTTCCCATCCACATAAAAATAATATAATCCACACTAAACTCACATATATATGTGTACAAGTATTTGACCAATTTGTAAAAGAAGCCAGCAAACTAGAAATTATAAAAAGAAAGAGGGTAGGGTACCAAGGTTGAAAAACGAATTAGCACCAAGACACTTAGAAAGATAAAGAAGTGAAAGGTACAAAAACTGCACTTTAGCAGGTACACTTTAGGCAAGACACCACTGCCACTGTTTTGTATTTCAGCACTTGCCCCAATCTCTCACATATTTGCATGGTGACTCCCAAAAGAAGGAAATAGGACATTCATCCACCAAGAATTAATGAGATAGTCCCCTCAAAGAAAGGGGCATATATGTTAAAACAGGCAAAAAAAAAAATAAAAATAAAAAAGCCAATTTCCACAATTATATTAATATCTAAACTTGTTTTCTAACTCTTCCATATCTCCTATCCCAAAGCGACCCTTATAAGCAACCTGACAAATATGGAAAACAAAGAGAATCAATAGTAGTTCAAAATGGCAAATAACATTGACCCAGACTTCTATAACTTCTTTTAAAAAGAGTACAAAAGAATCTCAAAAGGAAATTAGATTTGCTTACATGCACTGTAGACCAAAAACCAAATTCCTATAGTTTCCTAACTATCTCAGGTTCATCTTTCTGTAAAACGAAAATAACACTAGCAGATCCATCAATGTCATGTGTTACTTAGAAGAACACTAAAGTGGCATTATATGGAAGGACTGTGTAACTCTAAAGTATCTTAAAATACTTGCTTTTCATTATCAAACAGACATGCAGATGGACACAGGTCAACGATTATAAAGTAAACCAATTATCCTTCCAGCCATGATGCAGCAGCTAGGGCCCACTGTAAACAAGTAAAACATTGGACAAAATATTGCAAACAAGTATTATCAGAAATTGAACAATGCACAGAATAGGACTGTGAGCCCAGGGAAGAGAAACAAAGGAGATGCAGCCTATGACAACTCTGGATTTATGCCAACCAACAACCTCATGACCACAGTGCAGGGACCCAAATACAACACTTAAGAGTATCACTTCCTACAGGAGACAGAGGTGAACCAACTGGAATGTGATGTTCAGGGAAGCACATGTGAAAAGAAAGTTGACCAAAGAAATAGCTCCAAAACTCTTAACAGTAGTTCCACAGATCCCTGGCTGAACATGAAAGCCAAACATGAGTAAGGTAAAATTCCCTGAGGAGGCCAGAAAAGAGCAAAACACAGAACTATAAGCAACACGATTCACAGCAATCACGTGAAACGCTGAAATCTTCAGGTTCCGACTCGAGGAACAGCAGCAAAGTATTTGGGAGACACCCACAGAAAGCACACCTCACCATTGGTTTAACCTTGCCCAGAGTGAGGTACACTCCAGACTCACACTTAAGGATTTGAAAACAACCCCCTTAACTCTGCCAAAGGATCAAGATGATTCTCAAGTGACTCAGATGACTGGCAGAAGTAAGTACAACATTATTTAATGGGACACTACAAAATAAACCACAAAATAAACCAGAATTTACAATATCCAAACTCCAGTCAAAATTACTAGACATGCAAAGAAGCAATAAAAAGGAACCAGACACAGAAAGACAAGTAAGTCAATACAAACAAACATAACTATTACACAGAGAAAGTATTGGTAAGCATATTCCTTAAAACAGCTACTATGCAAACATCCAAGTGAATTTAAAGAACGTTTTTTTTTCTTTAACGAGAAGACTAGAGGATTAAAATAAATCTGAAAAGGGGAGAGATTCAGCAATCTGTCAGACAATAGCAAACGGGCTTACATACAATTAAAATTCAGAGAGAGAAAGATTCAGGGTGGGCAGAGTGAGTCAGAAAGAAAACAGGAAAAAATATTTGAAGAAATAATGAATTGAAAATGTGGGGGGGAAAAAAATCCATCCATAGATCAAAGAAATGTAACAAATCCCAAACAGAATAAACAGAAAACAGAAAAGAAAACACACCAAGGTACATCAAAATATAATTGCTGAGAAGCAATTTTAAAAAGAAAATGTTAAAAGTGAAAAAATAATGATCTTTATCTAGAGGAACAAAAAGATTTTTCATCAGAAATAGCAGAACAGAAGATAATGACAGAACACATTTAAAGAAAATAAAAACTCTCAACCTAGACTTCTATATCTAATAAAATCTTCCTTCAAAAATGAAGACAAAATAATGATTGTTAGACAAACAAAAGCTGGGAAAATTAATCACCTGCAGACATAAACCATAAAAAAAAGTAAATTCTTCTGGCAGAAAGAGAATTATACAGGATGGAACTACAGATTTAAACAAAGAAATGAAAAGCACCAGAAATGGTAAATGGGAGAATTTATAATAGATTTTGTTTCAATATTTGATTTATTTAAATGAAAACTGCCTGCAAGGTTTTGTGGCATTTTTAACATACATGAAACTTAATTGTATGGCAATAAGAGTAAACAGTAAAGGTAAACAGTGAACACAAGTACAGTAGTGTAAAGTCCTTCTACTTTGCGTTAAGTATTTTATTATTACTTGAATTTAAGGATCCACAGAGTAAAAACTCTGGAGCAACCACTATAATAACAGAGCAAAAAGATTTAACCAAAAACCCAACAGTGGATATCAAATGGAGCCCTAAAAAGTACCCGATCAAAAAAAAGATAAAAGCAGGAAAAAGGAGCAAAGAATATATGAGACAAAGAACAAGATGGCAGATTTTAGTTACAAAAGATATTATTGGGACAAAAATGCAAGATTCAACTATAATACAACAAAAGACAGTAAATAGATAAATAAAATCAAGTGAAAGCAGAAGGACTTAGAAGTATATACCACGCTAACACTAAAGATAAGACAGCTGGAGTGGCCACACTAAAAGTAAGAAAAACAAAAAATACTTCAAGGCAAAGAGTATTAACAAATACAAGAAAGATCATTTCAAAGACATAAAAGGATCACTTCAACAAGAAAACATAACAATCCTAAATGCAGACACACCTAATAGAAGTTCTAAATACATGATCCAAAATCTGATAGAATTCAAGGTAGTTACACATACACTGAAGTCTTTATTGGTCTAAGGGTGATGGATGTCAAACATTAAATCAAAAATTACAACACATACAATAGCAAGAAAAAAATCTCTGGGATGCAAGAAAGCAGGGCTTAAAAGAACTTTGTACCTTTACATGCTTATAATTAAAAAAAGAAAAAGAAAAGGTCTAAAATCAATCTAAACTTCTATCCTAAGAAACTGGAAAAAGAACAGCAAATTAAACCTAAAGCGGAAAGAAAGAAATATATTCAAAAAAAAAGAAAGAGAGTAGAAATAAATGAAATTTAAAACAGAGAAAAGGCAATGGAACGAAGAGCTGATTATATGAAAAGCTCAATAAAACAGGCAAATTTTTGGTTTAGACTGATCAGAAACTGTGAGGTGTTATTAAAATAAAAGTATTATAATTAGTAGCTGTAAAAACAAGGAACTATAACAGCATAAAGAATGTTGCTTATAAAAGACTAAATATTAGCTTTATCCATGCTAAAATTAAAGTTTAAAGAAGAACACTTTTTAAAGTTTTAATTAAAAAGTTCAACTCTGATCTTGAAATAGCAAGTGTGGAAAGAGGTGTTAATATTGGTTTTAAAAGTTGTTTTTAAGTATCTAAAAGATGAACAAGCACAAATATAATTTTTAATTAAAAGACTTCTCTTCAACATACAATACCAAAGTAAAACAGCTCTAACTGAAAACCAATAGTTTGGTTCCAAAGAAAACTCAAAATAGATCAAAAAGTCATTGGATAATCAAGGTAAATAAATGACTACCAATCTTCCCTAAACCAATCACGTGGAATGGAGGAAAACATTAATGAAATGCTAGCTAAAATAAAGGGGATGATGTCCAAACGAGGGAAGACATGTTCCCTACAAATGTACAATGTCCCATTTCATCAAAGACATAAATAAATAAATAAATAAATAAATAAATAAATACAAATACTTTAAATCTCAGAGGTATCGACACATTCCCTGACATTCTTTCTGATTTTCAAAATCATAATATATAATCAAACGTCCTAATGGCTAAAGCTCCATGTTCCAACTGTTCAAGTTGGCTAACATTCTTCTAAATTGTCTTCTCCTTTAATTCTAATACAGGTCGAGTAGTATGGATTGTTTCAATATTACTTTCCTTAAGATCTCAAGATACCATGGCTAATTACATTTTTCTTACCTTGTTTGTTTTATACATGTTTCTTTGTAAAAAAAAAAAAAATTGCTTGTCCACAAGTCCTCTATTAAAGGTCTGTGGCATCTAAAATTTCCCCTTAAATAAGGGGAATTATGTTAAACATAATTTAACAAGGAAACTATGCCATTCGACACAGGGGAATTTTTCTTTTTTAATTTTAGCATAATTAACCAGTATTTCTATTGAAAAATATTGATCCGAAATATATTACAAGTGTTTGACAATCAAACTGCTTGTTTTCCAGAGGTAAACTAGGCAAAAAATATCATGAAGCCAGGTTAGGTTTTTCATGGTATGTCCTTTTGGTGCCTATTTCTGCATTTCACTATACTGCTCTCACAGCTTGGTGCCCCGTGTCCTCACGATGACATCTGGATGAGGTTCCCACCATGGCAGCATCCCACCTGGGCCCACTTACGCCTGAACCTGTCCTGCCCTATCTCTCAAGCCCCCAGCTGTTATCTGCCACCACAACCTACAAATACCACATCTCTGAAAAACTAAAGAATATTAAGGTCAGAACAACATAATGATTTAGGCTTCCTTTGTAAGATATTTTCCTTTTGACAGAGGCAACTCCAGCTCCTGAGGCAAGCCAGGGAAAGGGAATCCTGAAGTGGAAGCTTTCAGTTCTCTCAAATCATTCCACACATGACAACCCATGTGATTTGACTAGATGGCAACACCGCTTAGAGATCTGTAAAACATCACTCTACAACCCCCAGCACACGCACACAGAGCGCTGAGTTTCTAAAGCATTAATAGCAGAGTTAAGAGATTGGGACTGTTGCTCCATATTGTCACTAGTCAGAAACTTTAAACAATCACATTTCATGTCTCTCAGTGACTGCATCCACACACAAGAGGAGGAGAGGACCCTGGAATGACTCTTTGCAAGCTAACAACAGCAACAATATACTATCGAGTGTTGGTACAACACTCTTTACAAAAGACTACTAGAACTAACACATCAAAGGACGTGAGTCACATGACACATTCTTATATAGCAGAAATTAACTAGTGAAAATTAAAACTGTTTTAAAGTATCATTTACAGGGGTTGCCTGGATGGCTCAGTTGGTTAAGCACCAACTTCGGCTCAGGTCATGATCTCCTGGGTTTGTGAGTTCGAGCCCCACGTCCGGCTCTGTGCTGACAGCTCAGGGCCTGGAGCCTGTTTCAAATTCTGTGTCTCCCTCTTTCTCTGCCCCTGCTCACACTCTGTCTTTCTGTCAAAAGTAAATAAACGTTAAATAAATAAATAAATAAATAAATAAATAAGTAAAGAAAGTATCATTTACAATAGGACCAAAAAAAAAAAAAAAAAACCACGAAATACTTTTATGTAAATCTAATAAAACACATCCAAAATCTGTATTCCGCAAGCCACAAAACACGGATAAGAAATGAAAGGCCTAGGGGCGCCTGGGTGGCTCAGTTGGTAAGCGGCCGACTTCGGCTCAGGTCATGATCTCACGGTCTGTGAGTTCAAGCCCCGCGTCGGGCTCTGTGCTGAAGGCTCAGAGCCCTGGAGCCTGCTTCAGATTCTGTATCTCCCTCTCTCTCTGCCCTTCCCCTGCTCATGCTCTGTCTCCATGTCTCTCAAAATAAATAAACGTTAAAAAAAAAATTAAAAAAAAAAAAAGAAATGAAAGGCCTAGGGGCGCCTGGGTGGCTTAGTCGGTTGGGCGGCCGACTTCGGCTCGGGTCGTGATCTCGAGGTCTGTGAGTTCGAGCCCCGCGTCAGGCTCTGTGCTGATGGCTCAGAGCCTGGAGCCTGCTTCCGATTCTGTGTCTCCCTCTCTCTCTGCCCTTCCCCTGTTCACGCTGTGCCTCTATGTCTCTCAAAAATAAATAAACATAAAAAAAAAAAAAAAGAAATGAAAGGCCTAAATAAATATAAAGACAGACTACATTCATAGATGGGAAGATTCAATAATGCAAAGATGTCAATTCTCACTAGTGTCCTACAGACTCAATGCAAAAAATAACTGAATAATCTTATGCAATGCATACTTCACACAACATTGAAAAATTTTTAACTCAAAATGGATCGCAGATCTTAATGTAAAACCTAAAACTTCTATAAAAACTTTCTATTAAAACAATAGACGACAGGGGCGCCTGGGTGGCTCAGTTGTTTAAGTGTCTGACTCTTGATTTCGGCTCAGGTCATGATCTCAGGGTCGTTGAGTTCAAGCCCCGTGCTGGCTCTGCACTGAGAGCTTGGGATTCTCTCTCTCTCTCTCTCTCTCTTCTCTCTGCTCCTCTGCTCTCACGTGCACACTGTCTCTCAAAAATAAACTCTATAAATAAATAAATAAATAAGTAAATATTAAAAAAATAAAAAATAGAAGACAATCTGCATGACCTCAGATCTGCAAACCAGTTTTCAGAGACAAAATTAAAAGTACAAACTATAAAAGAAAATACTGACCAACTGGATTTCCTCAAATTAAGAATTTCTGCCGTTCAAATAAAACAGGTAAGAGAATGAAAATACAAGCCACAAAATATCTGCAAAACACATATCCGATAAAGGACTTATACCCAGAATATAGAAAGAATTCTCAAAATTCAATAGTAAGAAAATAAACAACCCAAATTAGTAAGCTGAGCAAGAGATGTAACGCTTCGCTGAAGAATACTGATAACAGGCACATGAAAAGGTGCTCGATGTAATTAGGCAGGAAGCAAATACAAAGTAAAACCACAATCAGATACTAAATGCAGACCTAACAGACTGGCTAAAACAAAAACCCTGACAATACAAAGTGCTAATAAGGCTAGAAGCAACATTCTAGTGGTAATACAAGATGATAAAGCCACTCTGGGAAACCATTTAGCAGTTCCTTACAAAGCTAAACACATGGTAGGACCTTGTCATCTCGCTCCTAGGTATTTTCAAGGATGAGATTTATATCCATTTTATTCATAATCTCCCAAAGCTGGGAATACTCCATATATCCCTCAACTTGGGAGTGTATAAACAAACTGGTATATCCATACCATGGCACACGGCTCATCTATTTAATCGCACCCCCAACTTTTCCTTATCTTCATTACATCACGTTTTGATCTGCTTCCCACTTCATTATCGAGGTTACTATTATGCTATTAGAAATCTCCCTCAAAGCTGAAATGTTCCCATTTACATTAGTTACCATTTCAACAGAGCCAGCTACGCACTTTGAACTCTGCACATCGGATCTGAGGCTGTACCTATATTTACTATTTATTTATTATGTGTTCTTTTGACTAATGAGCATTACATTCTGTTCTACAATATATAACAGAAAAAAAAGCTTCTTTTTTTTTTTTGAGAAAAAAGCTTCTAGTGGATCTATTTTCAAGGGCAATCCCACCTTTATGTAAGACAATGACTTCCAAAGGGTGTAACTAAGCTGAAAGAGTAAAGAGGTTGAGAAGTCATGTGGAATTCCGTAGAATTCACGGAGAAACAAATGTTTTCTAAAAGATTATTTTTGATGATCTTTAAAAAAATTATTAAAGAATTTATGAAAGTCCAGGTCATTTCTATTATCTTCTAAATTAATTTGTTTAAAAGCCTGATCTTCTAAATTCAGAAGAATAATGTATATTTAAAGTATTCTATAATTACTATAAAAGTATTAATTAACAGTAGTAATAAGAATAAGCTATCTATGCACTATAAATATAAGGCAAAAGAATCATTTTCACGACATTTCTGAAACCATATGATGTTAGGTGGGTCATAACATTAGTACTTTTCTTTGAAACCTTATATAATTACCAATCTTTTTAATTTTTAAGCTGAGTATTGACTTTGTAATAAATGAATGCAAGTAAAATTCTAAATCTGAAATAGTCTGAGTTATACTGACCATTAGCACTAATTTACAAAGAGACATATATAGATATTGCTTTAATAGTACCTTGAATTATCTTTCTGTTTCATGCCTTATATAATGCCACAATGTTTCATAAGGCAAAGATACACATATAACTCACTGTTTCTACCTGATTTCCAAAAACGATTAAAGGGTAACACAATGAATCTCATTATTCAGATGTGACCCTTTCAACAAAGCCCTCACTCATAATGCTCTTGGCTTTGCGGCGCCAGCCCCCCCATTCCCCCAACTTTCTTACCTGCTTCCCTCCCCTAATTGTCATGCTTCTCATGGTCTGTGTGTCCCACTAGACTGTAAACCCATGAGAACGAAAGATTTTGTCTGAAGTGTCATTAGTGTATTCTCAGCATTTACAACAGAACTAGCATCTAGTAAGTGCTCAATAATGATTTTTTTAAATGAAGTAATTTAAACATTACATACTATATGTAATACATATAAATTATCACTTTCTTAACAACTGGCATCACCAACTAGAAAATTAAAATGTCTATGACTTAAAAACTTTGTTTAGCCCACCATTTTGCAAACATTTTCTCATGGGAACTCTTCTCACTGGACACCTACAACAACACGACTACAGTTTTAGAAAACATGGCTTCCACTGCTTTCAGTAAAGGGTCACTGCCAGACTGTGTCACAGACTTAATTCCATGTCAATATTTTTAACTTCACAACTTATAAAGAACCATCATAGATTTTTAAATAAGAAGGAGACAGAATTACACATGGGTTTTACCGTCAGTGGACAGAACTGGATCAGGGACAGAAAAAAGGAAAAGAGAGGAAGTAAAAGGGACAGACCAGGAAAGGACGATAAAGATCTGACCGACGGCGGTGACCAAGGGAATGGCCAAACATGATGAAAAGTTTGCAGAAAACATAGGCAGACATACCCTTGTGCTGGGTGGCCAGGAGCACTAGCACCACAGGGCTTCAAGAAGTTTCCACCACGAGTAGGTCACACATTAGTATTAAGTGGAAAACAGAAGAGAGAAAGATTTGAGAGAATATGATACTTGCTTTGGTTTACATATCGACTTGGAGAAGACCAAGGACTATTAAGGGAGAGAATTCTGTACCCAGATTCCCCAGAAAGAAAGTGCAGGAATGTAAAAGAACCAAAGTCAGCAGAATTCTAGAAAAAGTCAAAATTCAAGGAAGGAAAGGAAGACTAAAAGTGGTCACAAGCGATTGGAAGACTGGCCTGCTTGTTTATATTGTGTCCATATCCATACATGACCCACTTAACAGAAAAAATTTAAATGGAATTTTGCATAGTAAGTACCTACTATAGGCACTTTTGAAGATGCCTTCGGAAACCAGTGAACAGACAAAACCCGAAGATCTTTGTGCTAAGAAGAGTTAGATGACAAAACGTTAACAAACGACAAATACTATAAATAAATAAATTATGGTCTAAGTTAAAACTTGATCGGTGCTTTTGGGGAAGGAGATCAGGAGAAGCTGAGAGCAGGCTGAGGCAGTAAACAGGGAGGCAGGGCATATGCCACTGAGAAGGTGACATCTGGTCACGGTCAGAGGAGGAGAAGTACTCAGACAAAAAGGTACCTGGGAGAAGAACATTCCAGTAAGCGTGACCAGTAGGGCTCACACACTTAGGAGACAACACGCTCTGCATACTGAAGACAAGAAAGAAGCCCATGTGGCAAGGAGCAGAGTGCGCCAGGTGGAGTCCAAGAAGAGGCAGGGCCAGAGAGACACAGGGTTCAAGATTGTGGAGGCCCTGCGGAACACCGGGGGGCCAGCTGTCACTGGGAGGGAAAATGGAACCAGCACAAGGTGACACGAACTGAGTACATTTTTAAAAGAGCAAAATGGCCACAGAACTAAGAACAAACAACACAGGCTCAGCAGTGGAGGGGGCAGACCAGCCAGGGGCCATCATGGTGACCCCGAGATCAGGAATGCTGCCGCCACCACAGAGTGAAGAGTGGCTGGACTCTGCATACACTGAGCCCACGGCTGATCCCGCGTCTCCGTGTGGGCGTTTTGATACCCACGTGTTAGACATCAATTCTGGGAGAGAGGAGTGAAGACGGCGGGGCAGCATGGAGACCCTGAGCTGGCCTCCTCCCTGAAAGAGCCAGATCAGCACCAAACATTCTGCTCAGGAGAGAATGGACCTGAGGATTAACACAACAATCTGCGTAACTTCGGCCACAGAACTCAGCCAGCACACAGCGGGGAGAGGTGAACCAGGGGAGGCAGTAGCTGCAGCAGGTAGGGAGCGGTTTTCATGGAGAGAGGACAGAAAAAGAAAACGGGGGAGAGTGTGGCTCGACAGGATCGTGCAAGAACAGCACTCCCCCGACAGTAGCGGGAGACAAAGAGAGAAAAAATGAAAACACTTGCAGGGGACTGAACAAGAAATTTGTTCCCCAAAACCAAAGAAAGGAGGTTTCAATACCACCAGGATTCTATACACAGTGGAACAAGGTCTGAAGTTCCTGAGCCCAGCGCCCGGCTGAGCTCGGGTGAGGAAGCAGGGCAAAGCCCCAGGGGCAGCAGCGGGGTCTGAGAAGTCCGTGCGCCACCCAGAGGGAAGCGGTTTCCCCGCCTGGAGTGCGTTTGGTAGAGGCCCTGGGACCTCCCCCCTGGCAAAGGTCCCGATGAACCCCGGAGAACAACCATGTTTGCTGGTATTCGGACAAAGACACGAGACTGCAGGGACGCCTGGTGCCGGCTGTGTGTTGTGATTTGCCATAACCTCTAGACCTCTGCCACTGCACCATCACATGAACATTTTCTGGGGTGAGTCCGCACCCAGCCATTGCTCAGCGAGACCCCCCAACAGAGGGCTGGGACTGGTGCAAGCTGCAGGGGTCCCTGAAGCCTGGGGGTTTGAAACACTACCTCACCAGAGATAAACCTTTGAATAGAGGTGCCACCTTTCAGGCAAACCGCTCGGACACGGACAGGGTAGAGGCTGGAGTGGACAGAGGCCTAAGATAAAGGAGGAGTGCTTGATCACAGGGTGGGTGAGAAGAGGAAGTTCTTCCCCCAGAGGAGGTACCGGGAGAAGCCATTTCCACTGCTCCTGCGCAGGCGCACCACACTGATCCACCCCACTAAGCTACGCAGCGCCCCCTAGTGGAGAAGACAGCCATTGCCCAAGCGCCACCCAACTGCAACCTTCAAGCACATCCCCCAGAAAATAGGCACAAGTCCCTCCACCTGCTTAGTGTACTGACTACAAAGTGCTTCAATGTTTCAGTTCTAAGGGAAACTGGATGTAACTTCATTCTGATTTCATTCTGTTTGCTGGTTCATGCATTTGTTTTCTTTGCTTCTGTTTTTGCTTAAATTGTTTTCTTTTTCCTTTTTTTTTCTCCTTTTTTTCCTTTCATTTCTTCCCCTTTTTTGGATACAGAAAGTGAAAAATCTATTATTCCTTTTACTTTTCTTAATTTATTTTTTGTTTTTTTTATTTTTATTCTATTTTAGTTTTTATATTTTTTCTTACCTTTTTTTTCTTATCTTTTCCTTTTTTCTCTATCAACCTTCTTTCAACAAGCAGATGAAAAACACCCTAGGATTTACCTTAAGTTATTTGTTTTTTTCTGTATTTTTAATTTTAACTATTTTTTACTTTATTAATTTTTTTCTTCCTCCAGAATGACAAAATGAAGGAATATACTCCAAAAGAAAGAAGAGAAAAACTGACATGCAGGGACTTAATCAACATAGATACAAGCAAGATGTCTGAACTAGAATTTAGAAACACAGAATACTAGTTGAGGTTGAAAAAAGCACACAATCCCTTTCTACAGACATAAAAGAAATAAAATCTAGTCAAGATGAAACTTAAAATGCAATAACTGAGATACAAACTCAAATGAATGCTGCAACGATAAGAATGGACAAAGCGGAGCAGCAAATCAGATAATAGGAAGATAAAATTATAGAGAATAATGAAGCAGAAAAAAAGAGGGAGACTAAGGCAAAAGAGCACAATATAAGACTCAGAGTACTCAGTGACTTATTTAAAAGGAATAACATCCAAATCACAGAAGTCCCAGAATATAAAGAGAGAAAAAAAAGGGCAGAAGGTTTATGTGAGCAAATTATAGCAGAAAACTTTCCTCAGGGAAGGACACAGACATCAAACTCCAAGGACCACAGAGAACTCCCATTAGATTCAACAAAAACTGACCATCACCAAGGCATATTATAGTCAAATTCACAACATACACAGACAAAGAAAGAATTATGAAAGCAGCAAGGGAAAAACTCCTTAACCTACAAAGGAAAACAGATCAGGTTCAGAATAGACATCTCCACAGAAACTTGGCAGGCCTGAAAGGAGTGGCAGGACATGATCAATGTGCTGAATCAGAAAAATATGCAGCCAAGAATTCTTTATCCAGCAAGGCTGTCATTCAGAATAGAAGAGATAAAGAGTTTTGCAAACAAACAAAAACTAAAGGAGTTCATGACCGTTAAACCAGCCCTGCAAGATATTTTAAGGGGGGACCCTTTGAGTGGAGGAAAGCCAAAACAAAACAAAAAGATCAAAAAGCAACAAAGACTAGAAAGGACCGGAGAACATCACCAGAAACACCAACTCAACAGGCAACACAATGGCACTAAACTCATATCTTTCAGTACTCATTCTAAATGTCAAAGGACTAAACACTCCCATCAAAAGACATAGGGGGCGTCTGGGTGGCTCAGTAGGTTAGGTTGAGGTCATGATCTCACGGTCTGTGAGTTCAAGCCCCACGTAGGGCTCTGTGCTGGCGGCTCAGAGCCTGGAACCTTCTTCAGATTCTGTATCTCCCTCTCTCTCTGCCCTTCCCCTGCTCATACTGTGTCTCTGTGTCTCTCAAAAATAAATAAACGTTAAAAAAAATTTTTTTATTAAAAAAAAAGACAGAGGGTATCAGAATGGATAAGAAAACAGGACCCATCTATATGCTACTTACAAGAGACTCATATTAGACCTAAAGGCACCTGCAGGTTGAAAGTAAGGGGATGGAGAACCATCTCTCATGGTAATGGTCATCAAAAGAAAGCTGGTTTAGCCATATTTATATCAGATAAACTAGAGTTTAACCAAGGCTGTGACAAGAGATGAAGAAGGGTATTATATCGTAATTAAGCAGTCTATCCTCCAAGAAGATCTAACGATTGTAAATATATATATGTCCCCAACGTGATAGCATCCACATATATAAATCAATTAATCTCAAACATAAAAATATTCATTGATAATACCATAACAGTAGAGGACTTCAACACCCCACTTACAGCAATCGGCAGATCATCTAAGCAGAAAATCAACAAGGAAACAATGGCTCTGTATGACACAGTGAACCAGATGAATTGAACAGATATATTCAGAGTATTTCATCCTAAAGGAGAATACACATTCTTCTGGACTGCCCATAGAACATTCTCCAGAACAGATCATATACTGGGTCACAAACCATCCCTCAACAAGTACAAAAAGATCAAATTCATACGGTGCAAATTTTGAGGCCACAGCACTATGAAACTCAAAATCAACCACAAGAAAAACTATGAATACTTGGAGATTAAAGAACATCCCACTAGTGAATGAATGAGTTAACCAAAAAATTAAAGAGGAAATTAAAAAGTAAATGGAAGCCAATGAAAATGAAAACACAACAGCTCAAAACCTCTGGGACGCAGCAAAGGCAGTCATAAGAGGGAAGCATATAGCAATCCAGGCCTTCAAAAAGAAGGAAGAAAGTTCTCAGATACACAACCTAACCTTACACCTAATAAAGCTGGAAAAAGAACAGCAAATAAAACCCAAACACAGCAGAAGAAGAGAAATAATAAAGATTAGAGCAGAAATCAATGATATCGAAATCAGAAAAACAGTAGAACAGATTGATGAAACCAGGAGCAGGTTCTTTGAAAGAATTAACAAAATTGATTGATAGCCAGATTGATCAAAAAGAAAAAGAAAAGGACCCAAATAACTAAAATAACGAGTGAAAGAAGAGAGCTCACAACCAACACCACAGAAATTCAAACAGAAATAAGAGAATATTATGAGCAATTATATGGCAACAAATTGAGCAACCTGGAAGAAATGAACAAATTCCTAGGAACGTATAAATTACCAAAACTGAAACAGGAAGAAATAGAAAATTTGAACAGACCCATAACTAGCAATGAAATTGAATCAGTTATCAAAAATCCCCCAACAACCAAGAGTCCAGGGCCAGATGGCTTTCCAAGGGAATTCTACCAAATATTTTTTTTAAAGTTAACACCTTTTCTTTTGAACCTGTTTCAAAAAATAGAAATGGAAGAAAAACTTCCAAACTCATTATATAAGGCCTGCATTACCTTGATTCTAAAACCAAAGATCTCACTAAAAAGAACTACGGACCAATTTCCCTGATGAACATGAATGCAAAAATTCTTAAGATACTAGCCAACCAGATCCAACAATCCATTAAAAGAATTATTTACCAAATTAAGTGGAATTTATTCCTGTGATACAGGGCTGGTTCAGTATCCACAAATAAACCAAGTGATACCTCACATTAATAAAAGAAAGGATCAGAACCACATGATCCTCTCAATAGATGCTGAAAAATCATTTGACAAAATACAGCATCCTTTCTTGACAAAACCTCTCAAGAAAGTATGGATAGAAGGATCATACCTCAAGATCATAAAAGCCATTATATGAAAGACCCACCAATAATATCATCCTCAATGGGGAAAATCTGACAGCTTTCCCCCTAAGGTCAGGAACACGACAAGGGTGTCCACTCTCACCACTGTTATTCAACATAGTGTTGGAAGTCCTAGCCTCAGCAGTCAGACAGCACAAAGATATAAAAGGCATCCAAACGGGCAGGAAGAAAGTCAAACTTTCACTCTTCGCAGATGACATGATACTCTATGTGGAAAACCCAAAGACTCTACCAAAACATTGCTAGACCTAATACTTGAATTCAGCAAAGTCGCAGGATATAAAATCAGTGTACAGAAATTGGTTGCATTTGTATACACAAATACTGAAGCAACTAAAAGATAAATCGAGGAATCGGTCCTATTTATGATTCCACCAAAAATCATCAAATACCTAGGAATAAACCTAACCAGAGAACTGAAAAATTTATACACTGAAAACTATAGAAAGCTTATGAAAGAAGTTGAAGAGGACACCAAAAAATGGAAAAACATTCCACACTCATGGAAGAACAAATATTGTTAAAATGTCGATCTTACCCGAAGCAATCTACATACTCAATCCATTCCCTATCAAAACCAGCATTTTTCACAGAGCTAGAACAAACAATCCTAAAACTTATATGGAACCAGAAAAGACCCTAAATAGCAAAAGTAGTCCTGAAAAAGAAAACCAAAACTGGAGGCATCACAGTTCCAGAATTTAAGCTGTATTACAAAGCTGCAATCATCAGGACAGTATGGTACTGGCACAAAAACAGACACACAGATCAATGGAACAGCACAGAGAACCCAGAAATGGACCCACAAAGGTATGGCCAACTAATCTTTGACAAGGAAGGGAAGAACATCCAATGGAAACAAGACAGTCTCTTCACCAAATGGTGTTGGGAAAATTGGACAGTGACACGCAGAAGAATGAACCTGGACCACTTTCTTACACCATACACAAAAATAAACTCAAAATGGATGAAAGACCTCAATGTAAGAGGAAGCCATCAAAATCCTAGAGGAGAAAGCAGACAACAACCTTTTTGACCTTGGCCACAGCAACTTCTTACTTGACATGTCTCCAGAAGCAAGGGAAACAAAAACAAAAATGAACTATTGGGAATTCATCAAGATAAAAAACTTCTGCACAGCAAGGGAAACAATCAGCAAAACTAAAAGGCAACCGACGGAATGGGAGAAGATATTTGCAAATGACATATCAGATAAAAGGTTAGTCTCCAAAATCTATAAATTATCAAATTCAACACCCAGAAAGCAAATAATCCAGTGAAAAACTGGGCTAAAGACATGAATAGACACTTTTCCAAAGTAGACATCCAGATGGCCAACAGACACATGAAAAGATGCCCAACATCACTCATCATCAGGGAAATACAAATCAAAACCACCATGAGATAACACCTCACACCTGTCAGAATGGCTAACGTTAACAACTCAGGAAACAACAGATGTTGGCAAGGATGCAGAGAAAGAGGAATCCTTTTGCACCGCTGGTGGGAATGCAAACCGATGTTAAGTCATTCTGGAAAGGAGTATGGAGGTTCCTCAAAAATTAAAAATAGAACTACCTTGGGGCAGCTGGGTGGCTCAATTGGTTAAGCGTCTGACTTCAGCTTAAGTCATGATCTTATGGTTCGTGGGTTTGAGCCCCGTATCGGACTCTGTGCTGATAGCTCTAAGCCTAGAGCCTCCTTTGGGTTCTCTCTCTCTCTCTCTCTCTCTCTCTCTCTGTTTCTCTCTCTCTCTCCCTCTCCCCCTCTCCCCCTCTCTCCCTCCTCTGCTCAATTACATTTAAAAAGAGAAGAAGAAAATAAAGAATATGTTTAATGTGATCAGTTTTTTTCAAGGCCCAAGTATACAAACTGGCCAAGGAAACACAGATTTATAGTCCAGCACACATGCTCTGAAGGCTGTAACTATTATAAGAAGGGACACCATCTGCTGAGTTCTGATATGTTGGTGGGGGGTTCCTTAGGAAGCTTCAAAAGGTAAAATTATTAGATAATAAAAGTTAGAATTCTTTCACTTTAAGCTAACTCATTAAACAAAGAAGCCATCTTTACAATCCACAGAAGCTTCAGGTAAACTTAGTTCATCCCCACTTTCCATGACCTGTGATTAAACCTAGACCGTTGAAAGGAGTTGTTGTTTTCCAAATCATTACGCAAACATGATGGATGCCCTTTACACAATAAAATACTCAGGTTACAATGTTCAGATTCTCAGGAAAATGCTCTTCGGAGAACAAAGTTCTTTCCTTGTTGTACTAGTCAAAAAATTGAAAGCTACTGAGTTGTTTGGTAATACTGAACAGTAGGTGTAAATGAGTAAAACTTATCCAGAGTATTTTAATGTAAAATAGTAAGTATTCATCTTTTTAGAAACGTATAGTAAAAATTAGTAAGATATTAGTAAAAAGATTTTATATTTAACTTTTGAAATTTAACCTTAGAAATTAAATATACTGAGAAAAAGTGCTTTTATCTTAAAGCTCTTTTTAAACAAATTACAGAAGTATATACAAATTTCCCAATATCTGAAGAAAGAAATCTGTGTCTGGGGAAAAAAAAAAGAGTCCTAAGTTTTTCCTTTCAGAAACTTCAGAAACCTCTGAAAAAATCTACGAAACTCCTCATGTACTATTAATCTGTGGGGCTCAAAAATAATTACTTAGCATCTTTTATAATCCAGACTCTACAGAAACTTGTTAGAAGCAGGAGACCGAGTTTTGAACAAACTAGTGTATGATATCACAGAAAGTTATAGCACTAATCACCACTGTTCTATGATTTCCACTAAAAAAATATCAAAGCAAAATAGCTGTCAAAGGCATAAATTAAATCAATTTCAAATTGAACAGAAAATTATTTCCTATTTTCCAAAGGCACTGATTTGGAGTGATCTTAAACCTCTGGAAAAGAATTCCTCAATTTTCAAAAATTCTGAAGCCTAATTACAAGTAATTATAGCTTTTCATTTTCAACATGATGAAATAATTTGATTCTTTTTACAAGAGGTCTGGTTTAGCTCAAAACAGACAAGTGCTTCTGCACTGAGTTAGTACACAAAGACAATAAGGATCATTCTCAATAGAAAATCAGGGTTACATACATGTTGGCCATAAATCATAAATGCTGATTTCAAGCAAAAAATAGTCTGTATGTTCTACAAACACAACTCATTCACTCAGATGGATGAGACAAGGCCAACAGCCCACTGTTACGTTTGGCTTTAAAATAGGAACAATATGAGAGAGAATAAAAGAAGCACTGCGTAGCTATCCCAAAATGCAGATGGAAGTGTTCTCTGGAGGGAAAAAAAAATTCAAGCCTTTCTGATACTCAGTCAAGGAGACCAAACACAAGTCACCCCTCGGCAAACGATAACTATTGTCAAATTTAAATGCTTAACACCAGATCGAATAGTTAGTTGTCCCAGACTAATCCTATTTCTCTGCAAAAAAGAAATGGAATCTTATAAACCATAAAGATATTCCTAATCGCAAAAATATAATAAAAGAATACGCTCATTCAAAAACTTCAGTTTCTGACAGCAATAAATACTTCTGCCCCGTAAAATTTGCAATGCTGCACAGTTTTCCACCTTTTGCTTTATAAAGTGCCTTTTGCTGATGACTCACACTTCCAGTGATTTGTTATATGCTATTAGAACAAAAGCTCCATAAAACTGCTTTCTACCCTGACCTTACACACCTGGTTACAATTACATCTTCAGAAAGCAAACCAGTAGTTTAGCAAGGACATACTAACAAAAGCTGACCAATCCACAAGCGGAAACAAATATTAGAGCCCACCCACTCAAAATTCTGAAGAAGAACCCACCATATATTTCTTACAAACACAGTGGGCACACTCCAACACACCGGCGGCATCAATTCAACACAGTCTCAGAGCATAGATCACCCAGTTGTAAAATGCTCCTGTCAAGACAAGAGGTGACAAAACCAATCCACAAGAGATTTTTCTAGTAAATGCCATTAGAAAAAAGATTAAATTTGTCTTTTTTAAACTGTGAGCCAAAAAAAAAACAAAAAAAAAAAAAAAAAACCCAGAACATTAGATAGAAAAGCAGGGGAGTCATTGTAATATATGTGACTTCACGATATTATGAAGTTCTTACATTACATCAAATCAGAGACCATCTTGGCTACAGTCCAAGATAGAATCATAATAACCAAATTCTCTACGCAGTAAGTTCTGACCAAAAAAGAGGGCTTTGATCATTTCTAGTTATCAGCTTCCTAAAGCACCTTACAAAACCATGCTAAGCTAGAAACATCAAACCAAGTAATTCCAGAGCTGTGCGACTCTACTAAGAAAGAAAAGAGGAAAGAAAAGAAAGAGAGAAAATGACCAATTTATCCCATTCGGAGACACAGTGATGCAGACACACTACTGTGACTCTAGAGTCACACCCCGTGTCTTCAGAAAGCCATAAGGAGACAAAGGACAAAGCGAGCGCTCGCCTAATGACGTTCGAGGAACACTTGTCAGTCTCCTGCCTTTCTGACCACACTCCTCAAAGTAAGGAGCTGGGTCAACTGTCCTCCGGGTAGTGACGTGCTTGGTGTAAAGCTGAGTGTCCCACCTAGGAACTGTCAGCGCGCCTGACTCTTCCTCCAAACAACCGGGGACATCCACAAGTTCAGGTGTAATTTTTAGTTTGCTGACGCCACCCGCCTCCCGCCACAGAGCGTTCCCGCCGCCATCCCTCTTACGACAAACTCAGGAAGAATATTTCCAGAACTTCAGTCATAGTGTGGACAACGGGGGACTCAATCTTAGGTGCATTCCCTCTTTGGGTGAGTGTGGCAACATGAGAAGTTCAAATGTCTTCACCAATTGAGATGATTATATGTGAATCTTATTTAAAGAAGTTCATTCTATGTCCTTGGAATACATTCAACTTACCTCGCTTTGAAGTTCGTGTTTTTACTTAATGGTACTGCTGTGAGCCACTAAGTATGTCATTACCTGATGATGCTCTCATTTAAGAAAAAAAAAAAAGCCAACATTTAAAAGCAGGAGATCTCAGAGCATTTCGTACACAGGGTAGTGAGACTTCTCACCATGGAATGTGGTCATTCCTGTCTGACAAACCGTGAAAACTTCTATTTACGATGGGAATCTTTAAAGAGGACTAAAGCCATTCCAATAATGTCATATTCTGTACATAAGTTTCCTCGGAAAGTATCGAACACTGTAAAGATAACAGAACACAAATGTGAGGTTTATGACACAACACTCCAAGCACACGAAGAATTCAGAATTTAAATACCCAGTGAGCACGGGCAGTATATTTATAACACATTTCGTAAAGAAGAGAAATAAGCAAAAACCCAAAAGCAACAAAGAACAAGGAGAGAGGTGCTGTGGTCTCTGCTCTGGGGGCCCCTCTGCCTGCCACCTGCCCCTCCCCCTCCGTCCCAGAGCCTCCCTGGTCCTGGAGTTCTTCGTTCACCTGCTTTCTGCATGTAATCCCTACAAGAGCAGGCCCACTGTCTCTTCACGTTCCACCATCCACTGCCAGTGGGTGAAAAGGAGCAGTGTGAAAGAGAGGGGAGAGCCTTGCGTCTGGTGATCGGCACTGAGGTTAAGACTTTAAAAATTTTTTTAAGTACGGTTATGCCGCGACTCTCCAAAATCATTAAAATCATGTAAGTATGGAAACCACTGAGTGCTTAGATTTTAAATATCCAGTTTGACAATAAATGAGCACAAGTTTTTGGCTTTTGTATTTTTAACTTAAAATGAGTGATATTATATTTCAATATTTTTTTAATATTAGTTTTGAAAATAAAACAGCCAGGGTGGTGGGGCAAACACTAAGAATTACAGGTTTGGGCCTTCAGATTCTTTTCAAAACTGTCAATCTAAAAAAGTACTGCATCTATTCAAAGTTGTAAATTTGATTTTAAGACTTCTTTCATATAAACTAACTTCAACTGTCACTCCTTACCATGTTTGTCAAAAATATAACAACAATAAGATGAATTATATCTGAGACTCACACAAAGTACACCTTCATACTCTAAGGACTTGTGTGTTTCTCAGCTCTGAGGAGAATTCGCTGGGGACTTAAGAAACCCCCTTTACTTTTATCGCCTGGTTTTCTGACCTATCGATCATTAATAAAACCGTAAATTGGAAAGAAATGCTTGTTGGAAAAGCTGTCTGAAAAGCTTGAAGAGTGGAAAGTTCTCAATCTATACACGCAATACTACGAGTAAGGGCAATGACACGTATGTAGATCAGACCTCATCTAAAAGTACTGAACTGATCAAGGGAGCAAAGGACACTGGTAAAAAAAAAAAAGAAGAAGAAGAAGAAAAGAAAAAAACACTTCCTAGGAGGGATCGAAGTATAAAGTTGGGAGGCAGGGGCAGAGCCCACAAGAGAAGGAGAGGAGAGACAGTGCTGAGGGCAGAGTGAATGATAACCAACTTACAAGGCGGGAATTATGTGGCTCTGTGTGGTTCCTAGGGGCACAAACCCAAAGTCCTACAACTGGGAAGCAGAGAAGCAAATTTCTATGAGGAAAAAGTTTGTAAGAAATAATCAAAAACAGAATGGACTTCCTTAAGAGGTAGTAAATTCCAATGTAGCAGAAACTTCAGGATATCCAAGGAGGGATTATGCAACCATTAAAAGAACCTTCTGCATTCCCTGACAAAGTTTTCAATCCTTCACCCATGCACGCGATGAGCAACCCCACCGGGTGCCGGGAACTGCTGCTCGAATGACCGCAGACAGGAACAAGAATAAGAACCAGAGTCCTTCCTGCACAAAGGCATTCCCTTACAGATAAGCACACGATGAAAAGACAACAGAATTATACCGGACAAGTCTAGCTCTAAAGGGAACACTGAGTACGTAAAAGATATGAGCCTCAGGCTCAGAGGAGAGGGTGGGCCTCTATCACTGCTTCTGTGAATCAGTTGCTTCTAGATGGTAATGAAGTCTTTTTAAAAACTGGGAATAAAATGAACTGCTCCTATATCCTTAGCACTCATGCAAATTCCAGCCAACCAATTAACAAAGTAGTCGGAAAGATCGTTGTTTTAGGAAACGACAAGAGGAAGGCAGCTTCTTACTAGTCGACCTCCGCGCACATCCTCTCTCCATCACCCTCCTTAACTTTGCCCAAAGAGGCTTCAAAAATGCTCTCTTCAGCATCTCTGAATTTTACTATATAGGTTACAAATAAAGCACAAATAAAACTCCGACATTACTTTCTAAAAAAACATATTCATATCTAATCATCTTGCCTGCCATTTTCTAGATGTATATAATATTTACGTCAATCTTATTTTAGTCTCCTTACTCCCCATCCATGAAGAAAAAAGGGTATAAATTCCTACTCTGCTTACCATTTGAAAAAATGTATTTCACAATTAAGCCAAACTTCTGAAATGTTGAAATGTCTGTAAGTTCAAACTCCATGAGAGCTGCTAATTTCAAACTTCATAATTTGAACCAACTCTTGCAGTGGGACAGCCAAAAATGCTGGACAAAATGTAAAAACTGTGTGACCAAAAACACTGCAGAATTAAGACTGAAAAATTATGTAGCCAGAACCTGAGGGAAAAAAGAGGATCGTGACAATAACCCCATGAAGATAAAGCTGGCATTTGGGGCTGCTTCCCTAGGAGTATGTGCACTACAGCAGAGAGTGTCCAGAGGCTACCTGTGCCTCTTACGGCTGCCAGGACCACAGGAGATGGAAACTAGAGTCCCCCACGGTAGCGGGGTACGAAGGAAAAGGAAACTCCCCAATAAACCCAACTTACATGTTGAACCCCAAAGAACTGTAACCTAACAGCATGGTAAACCAGAGGGGAGAGGCCATCAAAGTCTTACTGCCCATCTCGAATTGTTGTAATGGAAGCAACGAAAGTTGAGAAGACCCTGGGTGGCCAATATCCATATCCCCAGCTAATTGGCAGAAGCTAATATAAATCCTCATTGGAGGAAAATCTCTAGTTTCTATTAATAAAATGCCCATCACATTAAAAAAAAAAAAAAAAAAAAAAAAAAGACCAACACAAGAGGAAAGGAAAAACTGCAAAACAAACAAACTTAAAAAAACCAACAGAAACAACAGGCAACAGAAACAGACCTAACAAAGGCTGTAATAATGGAACTATCAGAAACATTAAAATAATGACCTTTGCAAAGTTCAAGGGCAGAGACTGGCAAATTTTATCTGAACAGGGCCAGAGGATATTCTAGGTTTTATAAGCCATAAGGTCTCTGTCACAACTACTCAATTCTACATACAGATTCTACATTCAGCAAACATACCATTCAAAATTAAGGCAAAAAAAAAAAAAAAAAAAAACCCAGAAAATTATCAGATGAGGGGTGCCTAGCTGGCTCAATTGGTAGCATATGTGACTCCTGATCCTAGGATTGTAAGTTCAAGCCCCACATTGGATATAGAGACTACTTAAAAATAAAATCTTAACAAATATATTATCGGATCAATAAAATATAAAATAATTCATCACCAACAGATGCAAACTAATTAAAGCATAAACTGGTAACTCAAACAAAAAAATAATTAAAAAAAACACAAAAGGGTATTTTTCAGGAAGAAGGAATTCTATAATAAGTAGGTCAAGAAATACAGAAGGGATGCAAAGATAAATAGGGGTAAAGGTAACTGGATACTGCCTGCATGAAACAGCTGTCATCACCAGATCGCCAAGACGGAAGGGGTGGGGAGGAGGCCCTGTGGCCCTGCTCAGGCTCTGCTCACCCCAAAGCCTGTGAGAGAGGAACTGTTCAGTCCACTTAGCTGAACAGTGGAGAAGTGTGGGTCAGAAAGTCAGTTTCTTGGACTGCTGCCCTGTCAGCTTATGCCATGGGCCCTCATGAATGTCCTTGCCTAGAAAAATATCCCAGAGACAACAGTGACTTATTCTTTCAAATAATGCTCTCTCACGCATATACTTGATGGCAAAGAGGACAGTATCATATGAGAAAACACAGCTCTGAAAACGGTTAAGTCAAAAAGTGATTCAGCAGTAGTGGATCCTGAATGAGAATAAGCTTAGAAGTATATTTCTATTTTCTTCTATATGTAAGTGCACATATTTTATTTTCATGTAAGCAAAAGAACAGCATCTATTTTTTTAAGTTTATTTACTCATTTTGAAAGACAGAGAGTCCAAAAGCGGGGAAAGGGTAGAGGGACAGAGAATCCCAAGCAGGCTCCATACCACCAGCACGGAGCCCGATGTGGGGCTTGAACCCACAAACCACAAGATCATGACCTGAGCCAAAGTCAAATGCCTAATCGAATGAGCCACCCGGATGTCCCGAAGAGTGATTATCTTTCTACAACGATCTGAAATAGGGGCGCCTGGCTGGCTCGGACGGAGGAACGTGTGACCCTCGGACTCAGGGCTGTGAATTTGAGCCCCCCCGCTGGGTGTAGAGCCTACTTTAAAAAAAATGAATAAACTTTAAAATAAAATGGTCTAAACTATGTCTAATATTTATACACATATAATAATCCTAACAGGAAAATAAAAACAAAAGATTTTTTGTTTTGTTTTGTTCTGCTTTGTTTGTCAACAGACATAAAACATTTACAGAATTAAAATGCTGGACCACAGTGTAGTCGTCAGAAAGGGAAGTAACGGGGATTAAAGTATTCAAGGCTCTTGCACTGTCTAGGAAAAGGGTAAGCGTACCACTCTAATATTCAACTTTGATAAGTCAAGGATACAGACGGTAATCACTTGGATAACCACTAAAACAAAAGTAAAAAAGGGTAGAACTTCAAAGCTCAGTGGGATATGGACTAAAATAGCACAAAAAAAAAAAAAAAAACCCAAAAAACAACCAACAAAAAACTAACCCCCAAAAAGGGAAGAAAATAAAGAGCAAAGGACAGAGAATAAGAAAAACAAAAAGCTTTCTCTCCCTTTTTTATATATCCTTTTAATACTCTGCTTTATGTTGCATTTATTTTGTCTCTATTTCTCATATTAGACACATACCTCTGTGTTCTTCTCAATGTCCAGAACATAGAAAACATACATTCCTTCGGTAAAACACAGTAAGCGAAGACCCACAATGCAGGAGGGCAATGCTTAAAAGGCTGTGGATACAAAAATAGTTCCTGACCATAGGGAACTTACAGTTGAGTGGGAAGGCACCAACAAGACAGAAGGAAATAAATACACAAACACAATACTTTCTAGGTAAGTGACATCATGAAGAAAATTAAGAGGTTAAGTGAGAAATAAGTGGCCAAGAGAAGGCAATGAACCAGCACCCCGATGTCAACAAACATACCAAAGAGCAGTGGAGGCAGAGAGAAGAACAAGCACAAGCCAGGCAGAAACAGAGTTGGCAAGTTCACGGCCAACGGGGGTTGTGCGTACGGAAAAGGATGGAGGCAGAAGGAGGAGAAAAGTTCCGGGAAGCAAATGAAGGGGCTCTATTTTGACCCGAAGTTTCAGATGCCTTCAGAATATTCAAGCAAACATTTCAAATAAGCAGTAAAATGAACAAGTCTGGTACTAAGGAGAGAGAGGAAGGAAGGAAGGGAAGTAGGAAGGCAGATGGGAAGACAGACATCAGGGTTGGTGGACTGTCACTGAGATAGTTTTTAAAGCCATGATATGAAAGGATATTGCCCAAAGAGAGAGTACAGATCAGAGGCTGGGAAACTACAGCTCTCAGGGGGCGCCTGGTGGGCTCCATCGGAAGAGCATGTAACTCTTGATCTCGGGGTCGTGAACTTGAGCCCCATGTTGGGTTAAGAAATTACTTAAAAATAAATTAAAAACTTAAACAAATAAACAAAAACTGCAATACTCAGACCAAATGCAGCCTGAATCTGAAATCAAGTTTCAGAGGACACAGTCACACTCATCCATTTATGTTGCTGGGGCTGCTTTTGCACCACAATGCTGAGTAGGTACATGCTGAGACTGGGTGGCCTACAAAGTCCAAAACATTATTATCTGGCCCTTTACAGAAAACACCTAATGACCCCTGGAATGCAGGGACAAGGGACTAGATACCAGAAGCAAGCACTGAGGGGGAGGGAAACTGCAAGTCAGGCAGAGGCAAGGGGCAAGCAAACGGTGGGAGAGAAGGAGCAGAGAGAGAACAAAACAGAAGGAAAAAGATACCCAGAGACGCTGGTATCCGAGAAGCCAAGGAAAAAGTGCCGGAAGGACCAAGCGGATGACCGTACTGAGTACTGAGCACTGGATTTGGAGGCACAGCGGTACCCAGCGTACACTAAGAACAGTTTCGGCTCTCACAGGAGCTACCAAGCCAAGCGGAAAAGTCCCAGGCGCCGTTTTCCGGTTCCCTAGTACTTCCCCGCCCTGCCCTCGGAGCAGAAGGGGCACTTCCGCACAGCCGCTGCTGCTGTTCCCTTAGAAGCCTGAGAGCAAACTGCTCTCAGGGGAAGAAGGAAGGGGACCAGACTGTGAACGTTCGCCCATTTCCATGGTGTAAACAATCCCAATTTCAAGCTACCAACAGTATTAGCATCTAACTCACAAAATTCCTGAATATTCCTGAATATCCAACCACCAGTTCTCCCCAGTCACTGTGAGCTAGGCTGACCCAGCTTCAGCACACATTTTGGGGTGGGGGTAGGCATGGGACACTGGGAGGAACACATCAGGTGGTGACAGTGTGAAGACAGCATCTACAGAAGGGTTGAAACAAAAGTCAGAGACTCCCCAGAAATATAGGAGTTAGCTGAACACTCACACAGGTGAGGCAAAGCACTAAAACTTGAAGTAATTGTGGAACACATCATGTATAGTTCTTCATTAAATCCATGTGTTACAGAGATTCTGTGAGGACTGCTTACACCTTTAAAATTATAAGTACATGTTTTCTAGAATACATTAATAGCTTCCTTAAATGGTAGGTCAGAGGGCATCGATGACATGTGTAAATATTTGGAACCATGTGTCCTAACTAACAATGTACCTATGTATGCTATTATAAGACTTTAGGTAAATAACGATGAATCATGGATACAAAGGTGAACGCAAAATGCAAGGATATTTAAATTACAATGAAACAGGTCTTTTTTAATCCTCAGGATTTTTATACTAAAACGAACCCTCTAAGAAACATTCACTGACTTTCTATGGTCTCAGGGAGACACGTGGGTACTGTGAATGGGAATTACATACCCCCAGCGGCAGGCGGCATCACAAGCACCCAAAGAGGTCCAGGTCTTAATTCCCCAGAACCCGTGAACACGGTACCTCACAAGGCAGATTTTGAAGATATGATTAAATTAAGGATCCTGCTACTGCCGTGGACTGTCCAAAGGGCCTCAATGTAATGACGAGAGTCTTTATAAGTGAAACAGAGAGAAAGGTCAGAGTCAAGAGATCTGAAGACGCTACTCTGTTGGCTTTGAAAATGGAGCGGGGCTATGAGCCAAGAAATTTGAGCTGGAAACGCAAGGACACACATTAGCTCCCAGAGCTCTAGAAGGAACCAAGTCTACTGACAGCTGCCTTGTCGCCTAGTGAAACTCATTTTGGAATTCTGCCCTCCAGAACCGTAAGAAAACAAACGTATTGTCTGAAGCCACCAAGTTGTGGTGTTTTGTTGCAGCAGCAACAGGAAGCTTCTCCACCAACCGTGTGCCACCCTGTCCTGGCGCCAACACAAGGGAGCGCCTTAGTTCACTGCCAGCGACTCCGTGCCGGGAACGACAGCACCTATCCCGATACCTGATACATCCCGATAAATAAGGAGACCGTCAAAACGTAGTATCATAGGACACCTAATAATACAATGAAGGCCCTTTCTTTTCTTCTGCTCGAACTCTTCCAATGTAGGCAGAAGCACCAAAAAAACTTTACTAACGTAAATTGGGAAAGAAGGTAAGAAAATATTAGAGTCTGTCACTTCTCTTCTCTACCATGTCTGTTTCACTTCACTTCTCTGCCCTAACTTAAGGCAGAATCATTAACGGAAATCAATAATTATTTATTTGCATAGTTATTTTTTCCCTAGAAGCCTAAAAGTATGTTTAAAAAAAGCATGTATTCACTAATGTCTTAAAAGCCATGAATGTTTGTTATTTTTAAGCTACTGCTTATTCAGCCTACCCTCCATACAGATTCATCTCAAGCCAATCTCAAGAGCCCTTGAAATGGGATTTGAACTAGAGTCCTTCAGACACAGCACTAGTCAGGGTTCTCCAGAGAAACAGAACCAGTGGAGTACATACAGAGTTTTACACAGGAAGATTTAATATAGGAACCGTCTCATGAGGCTGAGAGAGCCAAGAAGTCCCGCCATCTGCCGTCTGCAGGCTGGAAATGCAGGACATCTGCCGGTGTGGTTCAGTCCAAGTTCAAAGGCCTAAAGCCAGGAGCTCTGATGTCCAAGACAAGGAAAGACTGACAACGCAGCTCAGTAAGAGAGCAAAGCTGTCCTTCCTTCACCTTTTTATTCTACTCAAGGGCCATCCAGCGACGATGACGCCCACCCCCGACGAGCAGAGGATGTGTGCAGACCTCCCTACTCAGCCTAGGAGAAGCTGGCTGCCACCACAGAGGCTAGACAACACGACGAAGGGCACGAGAGGCTTGAGAAGCAACATGTGCCTTCCCGGCGTGCAGAGGTCAGGGAGAACTGTGGGTAAGGACGTCATCCACCGGACTCAGCAGGGTGGAGGCGGGGACAGAGGGTAAATGGACAGTGAATACTCGGCTCCTTACAAGAGCAGCTCCAAGTGCAGGCAGGCCTTCCGACGCAGCTGTGGAGGGCGAGGGCCTCTCGAACAGTCACGGAGGAGGAGGGGAGCCGGGGACCAAGCACACCACATGTAACCCAAAGCAGCAGCACAGAGGTCTGTCCACGGTACATCTGGCACGCACAGAACAACATTTCAGACTAACACAAATGAGCAGATAATGTGTGCTAAATAAGCACAGGTCCAGCTACATTCTGAGAAATGGGGAATTTTTCAAAGATCTGATTCTTCAGATCAGAAGAAACCATCCACCCATCGGAGTAGAAACGGCAACTTCATGTGTCAGGCAATCAATGTTAAAAAAAAACATGAACAAAATCTAATCCACAATCCACGTATTCTAAATTTACAGTAAGTGCTGGGTACTTAAATGTGCTTAAATAAATGTCAACTAAAAACATGGAGGTCCTATTTGGGGGCAGCAGGAGAAGTGTCTGAGCAAAGCAGAGAAGCCATTCTAGGAAGACGGAGAGAGAGATGAGGTTATAAACCAACCCCCAGCACAGCCTTACACACACAAACTTCAAGGGGTGCTGAGACAGAACTCTGGCTAACAACACGGGAAGGTAAAAACTCCCAGAGGGTGGAAACTATCCTATTACAGTCCTGATGAACCAGCCAGCTCCAAACACTGGGAACAAAGACGACGACTACGAGGAAGAAGGCCGCACTTTGGTAAGCCCACGCCACAGTGGATTTCTCAAAGTTAAGTAAATACAATGGTGGAAGTAGCAGGTTCTATGAGAAAACAATCTTTCTTTCAGACGTGAAAGCACTTCGAACATGGTTTAATTCTATCGATAGCAAAGTAACTCCCTAAAATTAAAAACGGCACCTCTGGATGTGGGCATGCCACGGTGGCCTCCCGGTACTCACAACCCTCACTCGGCCTCAAGCGCACAGAAGTATGCACTCCCAAGGCCCTTAACCACAGGACAGACAAGGGTTTCTCCATGCTTGTCAAGACCGTCTGAGATGGGGTACCTATGAGCTTGACAATCAGAGGGCTGGATCCTGGCTCCAGCCATGTACATATATACTTGATAAAGACACCTCACCTAAGTCTCTATTTCCTTTTCTTCCAATATAGCAATAAAAACGCCCACCTAATGCAGTCATCGTCAGAATTAAGTGCAGTAATACGTGTAAAGGACGAGTACACTACCAGACACTGGAAATGTCCAGTAAAAGCAGCGGCTGCTAGTGTTGGTCCGTAAGAGCGGTGTCTCATTACGAGCACTCCACCTGGGAACCAGGGGATTGGCAGTGACTTTCGTTTAGTCCTTAAGGCTAAAGGTAGTGCAGAGCACTGAAGGGACACTCGAGATTGGCAGGAGATTTTAAACTGAATGTAATACACACAAGAAGGGCATTTTAGTTTCTCCAGGAAAGGATCAACACAGCAAAAGCACTGGTCTGAGTAACCACCACCGTCCGTACGCAAGCTGGGCTAGAGGCCACGGAGCAGACACAAGAGCGAGACGGGGTGTGGGGAGGAGCAGCCCGTGTAGAGGGATGAGGACCGTGTAAGGGGAAACATCAGCAGAACTGCTCAAAACGCTGGGTATGATGGCTCAAGACAACGAAGCGGGAGAAGACGCTGTTTCCCAGCCTACGAATAGGACACCATAGCCTCCAGGAGACAAGTGGGGACCCTGGGAATGAGACACACCCTGGGTGGGACACAACTTCAGCAGCCTCGAGGTGGACATGGGGCACTCCCATAAGAACATCCTCTAAGCAACTGCAGACACAGGGAACTACACCCCGCTCGGTAAGAACCTGGGAAACAGGCTCTCCAGAGAAGGTCTGGACCCTGTTCCCAGATTCACAGTATTTAGTGCACACAGATACTCAGTACTCGGAACACACATGTCGTACGGGACTACTTGAGACACGATGCCCAGACTTGTCACCTGCAGAGGCGGGTGTGCTGGCAGGCAGCCAAACGTGTGGTGATCTCTACACAGCAACGGGCACTGAAACACCGGGCACATTACCAGTCAACCAAGAGGATGATACACCGGCGTTGTCAGAATACCGGGTCTCCATTCACGTCCTTCCCCCGTACTCTTTCTCAAGAAGCTACTACAGGCTGAGCTCCACTGAAAGGAGATAAACAAGAGATGAAGAGACAACGGGGGTGTGAACTAACCTCACGCGGGAGTCACGCCACTGCCCGTGGATGTGTGAGATCACGGTCCTGTGCGCCCTAAGAGCACCCCGTGTTGCGTGTCTCCGTAAGACTGGGAGCGACGCAGCCCTGGGTAGGGGGACAGCCCGGAGGACAGCGCTCCCCCGAGACCGGGTGACAGGCTGTCTGCATGGAAGCAGCCTGCGGCAGGGAGAGGCAGGCCAGGGGCCTCCTCGCCAAAGGTCCGCCCCCCCATCCTCCTTCCTCTGGCCTGGAGCAGCGCCCAGGGAGGGAGAGGGGCTCTCTGTCCTGCCGCCTGGAGAGGCTGAAGGCACTTCCCCGCCACAGAGATGTTCTATTTCCACCTCCCCCGTGGCTGGAAGTAGCAGATGGCAGAGCCACCACCCCTCCGGCCACACTTCCAGGGGACACCCAGCACGGCCATCCAGCCACATGCCCCCTCACCATGGGCACCGCGTAATACCGAGGGACTCGGGGTCTCGCCCTGGAATGCATGTGAAGGGGCTCTGTCCCCAGGGAAGCAGAAGTTGGGCCGTGACCCTGGCCCAGCTAAACTGACGTTCCCCTGGGGAGCCCCCATCTCTAGCGGCAGCCCTGTCCTCTCCTTCCACAGTTAGCCCTGTGCGGCTACTCATGGTTTCAAAACTAACTCACTAAATAACTAAGTAACAGATTTTAGGAAGATCTAGCCAGAAGGTTAAACTATGAAGGAAACCCAGTAGATTATTAGCAAATATGTAAAGTCACAAGAGTAGTTACCAGATGTGTCTGGGGAGGGGCTCTGGAGGCTTCCAAGGGACTGAGCGTTCTACTTCAACTGCGTGGATAGGAGGTGTCGTTCCTATGTGCATCACAAGAAGGTGAATAATACATGAGCAGGATGGCCGAGACTGCAAGCAGGCTCGCGATATTAATTCTCGCACCCCTTTCTGGAAACTGAGGCGCAGGCAGTGAGTCCAGCTACCGCACTACGTTTCTGACCAGCATTTCACCAAGCTCTGCTCAATGAACTGTAACTCAAAGTATCACATGCAACTTCCAGACAGGGGCTTTTCAAGGAAGACAGTGACCTCTCCTCTGACGGCCACCTCGCCCTCAGCCCTGGAACATGGATACAATGGCTGGTACCCTAGCAGCTCCCTTGGACCATAAAGCGACCTGGAAGGTGAAGACCGTCGAGGACATGGGGACAGAACGAGGACGCCAAGATCTCTAATCACATGGACAAACACCAGACCAACTTCCTTTATGCGAGCGGAAATAAAATTGTATCGTATTACAGCCAACATAAATTGAGTATTTCCTAGTATTTCTGCTCTACCCAGCCAAACTAACCCTAACACACAGTGGAGAACCAGAGATGAAATGTGCAGAACAAATCAACTTACTGCTTACTCTCTGCAAAGTGGTAGATAATTCATACATATTGTGTCATTTATTCCTCGCAACTACCTCCATTTTGCAGACGACACAGATGCTGAACCTGGGGGAACGAGGTGCCTATGGTCATGTAACCAGAACTGACAGAACCTGGACTCAAACCTGGGGTCACCAAACCCAGTCTCCCCATCTTCTGTCAGCCCGACCGCTCTGTGCACAGTCCCGGCCTACTCCCCTGGTTCTGAGTTGCACAGCAGCACATTCTATGGAAAAAACTCACTCACTGTGGCTCTATGCTTGGGAATCTACAATCTCTTACCTACAGAAGACAATAAATGGTAAAAAATAAATAAAAAACAAAGAGCTAGAGGGGCATCAGCGAGAAAGAAAAGATGGCATTCACCAATCCCAGCCCCTCTTAAGGCCTTTTTTTTTTTTTAAATCAGTTGCTAGGTTTAAACACTCATTTGTTTACAGTGATTAAGACGCTCCCGTGGGTCATGACGTGGCATGTGAACATGGTCTTTCTTTTCTGAGACCGCGGCTATGACTGATAACTGCTGTTCGTTAAACGTTATTCACGGGCCAAGTGTGGTTTGTAACCTGACGTGGGTCCCCAGAACTGCCCTCGGGCCTGTTGCCTGCTGTGAGGTCCCAGAGCCTCTGCGGAGCTGGTCCACCCGTCCTGTCCTGCACTGCCTGGTGGCGGTCTCCAGTCTGGCTCCCACACCTGTCCAGGGGCCGATTCTTTGTAGCAGAATGTCCTCACTGTTAGAAAGCTCCCGGGTCGACCTGCTGACATCTGTGTCTAACTTCCAGCTTGAGTCACAATGGAGAGGGGACCTTCTTTGGTGATGATGACCTTTAAAGACTTGAAGGAGCAATAAGGATGTGCCACTTCCTTCCTAATCCCCTAAATTTTCTCGAGGGTCCCTCATCTGATCATGGGACGAGAGTTCTCCCTGCATTCTGTCACCTTTCTTAAGATGGTCTGCATTTGGCCAGAGTTTTTATGACATTCCGGGAACTGGTTCAATTATCGGAGGTGCTGTGTGAACAGGGGGAAAGGCTGCCGATCTCTGAACTCCTGCGACATCACCCTAAACGCTTAGTTCGTTATCAGCGAAATCTCCCAGTCCCCCGGCACATAACGCGCTGTCGAGCCTGGACACGCATTCTACTCCCGCACAGCGAACTTTTCAATGTAAATGCAGGACTTTACATTAAATCTTTCCTTAGTTTTAGCCCCCTAGTTTTTTAAAAATGACTTTACACCATGAAGGTCATCTACTCTGATCTATACCTCTCAAGTTTCTTCCATCAAAAAATCTGGTAAGGTTTTGTATGTTTATTCCAGATGATGATAAAACTTCTACATAAAACGGGAATCACTAATTCAGGTAATTTCTAATGCACAAGTATTATTTGGTTTTAGGGGCAATGGGTATAAAATAAGAGCTACTCGGTGACAAACACGGACCTCAAATGTAAGGACGATGCCGTTATGATATGAAGAACCCCATTTGTTATAACTTATGTGAAACTGGATTTTAGAGGTCAGAATAGACGCTTTCATGGGCACAGATGGTACCAAAAACCGTTCTCCCCAAATGCTCGTTTCCCCCCCTGCATCTCGCTACCTGTGTCTGCCTTCCACAAACAATCCGAGGATGTAGATGTTACAGAAATACAGCTGCAATCCACCTGGCAGTCTGACGCTGTGTGCCCGCACATGACAACACATTGATTTTACTTCTACCTCCATGCAGACATCCATGTAAAGAAATCCATTAGGCAGACAGTTCTCATCTCTATTGACTGACAGAGTGACAATTGAATACTTTTCACCCTCCAAAGTGACTGACAGTTAGACACTTAAACAAGCCTTCAAGTTGCAATAATAGTATGAAACACTTTCAATTACCTGAATCAAACAAATCCATGATCCTACTGGCTGAATGCATTTTTCTGTCTGCTGCTATGCCTGGCTTGGTTTACACTATTATTTGGATAATTTTGTGCCTATTACAAGAATGTTTTCCTTGAAGAGTAAACTCGTTTTGTAAGTGATGATTTATTTTTTTAAATGTTAGAGGCTCCTATAAACATTTAAAGCATGGGTAAGTATACGCAGCCTAACCAAAACTTACCCATCTCTCCTTATGCTGGGGACTTTTCCGACCCTAACGCTGTGCTCTCAAAGCATTTCCAGTGGCCCTCCGCTCCTGTGCTCTATGACGCTACATTATTACATGAGGGCCCCATGAACAGAAGAGGCTGTGTAATGGGAACAGACTGATTAAAGAACAGAAATAACTTAGAATATTTAGTCTACTTAGTTTGCATTCCTAGCTTATGGGTGTCACCACTTCCCTAAAAAGCTGGGGCAAAATTTAACAGATTAAAGCCCTTTCAGTTAGTTACGATCTCAATGTGCATAGTCATTAAGAAAACACTCATGACGAGAAGAAGCATGCAGCACATAGAAAAGGTCTTGCGAAGACGGATGAATGAACAGGAACTAAAGAACAGGAACTGCACCTCACAAGACCGCAGAGACTACACGGCATCAAGCTTCGCTGTCCCCCAGCTGATCCCGCTGAAAAACAGAGTCGTACTTAGGATTTACACACAAACGCTGCGCACAGCCACGCGAGTCAGACCAGGGCGACTACAATGTACTGTAACTGCGCTGGCAGAAATCAGAGAGTCAGGACCGAGCAGAGCCGCTTCGTAAAAATATGATCACTAATGGGAGGGCTGGTCTTTTACATTAAACGGCGACATCAAAAATGGCCCAAGCATTTTAAGAGCCAAATTTAGCGTGAGTAAAAGGATCTAAAAACAAAACGTTTTCACACATGCTCCCTAAATATTTGCCTCAGTAACAATGACATTCACTAACTGAGGAGCTCTGAGTGCTCAGGACACTTCTTCTCCAAAACAGTTTTTGTTGTTTTGTCTGTAAATGGAGGCAAGTGACAAAGAAACTATCACATAATGTCATCTTTCTACATTTATTCCAACTTTTCAAAATAAGCAACAATTGCTGCTTAGCCTAAAAACGTGCTTTTCAGAAATGTGGAGAACTGGGGAATGTGGAAACACTTGATCGGAATGGAAACAGATACAGTTAATGAACATAAAAACCACGCCGCTCACTAATGCCCCCTTTGGCATTTCTACTTTTAAAAAAACGTAAACTAAGGAATGGCTTTTTAAAGATGACTAGTTTGTAATCAAATACGAAAGAAGAAATAATAACCTTTTTTTTTTTTTTTGGTATCATTACGGGACTCGGCCTTTCTTCTTAAAGTCAGGTTACTAAGCTTACAGCCTCCAAGAAGTCGATACTATTTGAAGGTGCCAATATGGAATTTACTGTGTGCACAACACAAAATGGCTCTGTGAAGAGACCAGCTTTGCAGGCTATACAGCAAATTGATTTTCTGAAAAGGAAAGCTGCCTGTATTTAACCTAACAGTGTAACCCTGTTGTACTACATGGAAAGGGATCACGCATATTGATTTCTTTATTACAATTCTTCTTGTGATCAGTAAACATTCACAAAACAGTCTCTTCGCAAAGAAAATCCTGTGGTCAAAAATCCAGTAAGCAGACCCTGGATTTTCTATGTGATTTCTATGCCATCTGCTCTTACCAGATAATAAGGGTATGAATCAGTTTATTTCTCAACTTTTCCACATCTTCGTTCAGCCTCTTGAAATAACGTGCGTTATTGGTAAATCTGCATGAGTTATCTGCTCCATCGTTACATTAATTATGAGAAAATGAAGTTCTTTAAACAGGTTTTTTATTTCGGTATTCCAAATTAAAATAGGTTTTCACCTATTTTAGATTCATTGCCCTTGGAACAGAACTTCTTAAAAATAATTGTTCCCAGTGTGTCTATGATCTCTTCCACCAACATTTTAGGAGTCGCTGTCTGCTATTTGCACAAGAACACACAGAAACTTCCATGCTGTGCTGGCGTGGACCCAGTGACCAACTTAAAGCAGAACAGTGATGGACCATGGATTTTGACAATTAAACTTACAAGTCTGTTAATGTGTACTTTCTAGAATCGATGTAAGCAATTAAAACACCGCAACAGAAATGTTTTGTGAGGCATAATTACTATCAGGTCACTAGATATTATTTGGAGTCAGTTTACTTTATCACATTACGACATGACAGGACGTGAGGCAAAAATTATAAATTCCTTCCCTAAATCTGTCCTTTTCTGATCTAGATGGATGAAGAATAATTAACTCTTAATTATTCAGATGACTTCAAGGCAGTTTAGGATTCAGTGAAGACTGCAGTCATTTTAACCAAGGAAGGCAGTCTCCCCCATCATTTATCAAATGTGCAACTTGACCAATGATGAATAAAAAAATCCATGTTTACCCACAGCCCTAACTGCTACCTTAGAGGTTGTTAAGCAACAAATTCCCTTTAAACTCTACCATATGCAAATCATCAGACACAATTTGCATTTTAAAGTATTTAACTCTACATATTTATTGGATTTTGAGGCCATGCTGATCATTGATTTATGTGCTTCTGGCAATCATATTTCCATATTTGTATGATTTTGATGACAGTAATAATTCAAATATGCAGAAAGTTGTTCTTTGAACAATATCTTTAATTACGTCCTCAAAGCATCATTGTTTTGCCTGGTGTCCTGACAAAAAGGGTTTGAAATAAGAAATGGCATAATAATCCAAAATGCATAGAAATATATTTGTCATTTTCTGTATACTACCAAATGCACAGAAGTGACTTTTCACATTAGCCAATCCTTAACCTTAAAAAGGCTACAAAGCCCAGCAAACTTGTACCTAAATACTTTTATTAATACTGACACACTTTCACGACAAATTCAATCACACTTCATAACACTTGTGTTCAAAATGCAAAACCTGCCCCATTTACTTTGCCGCTAACTCAGAAAGTTTTGCTGCCGTGTTTTTTTTTATTGAAGTCATCACAAATTATGTGCTTTCTTATGAAAGCTATCAAGAAATATAATCATTAAAAGATTTGCAAATGTTTACTGTAAACACAACCATCAACCATAGCTCCAATAACCATTGTCAAAATAATTTTAAGATCATTTACCATTCGACTGTATAAATAAACTTCCTACACTATTCAGACAAATACAAATACAGCCATGAATTTTAGCCAAGGAAAGCAGGATTAACAACTTCAAAATTAAGCAAAAGACAAACATGTCTTTTTATTTCACAATTTTTTTCCCAATTTCGTAAGCAGACGTACATTTTTATATGCATGTAGTCTATAATAACTAACATCCTACATGGTGCTTAATCAACTCTGCATATGTTAGGCATTTTCAGTGAACAATGGAACGGGTTTACTTTACAAAACACAAAAGAATCAATCCTTGAGGATAAAATGAAAATCATTAAAATGCAATCTTTAAAAAATAAAAATGTATTTATGAAATCAGAAATAAGGCCCAAGACATACTAATATTAAGTTCTCTAGCTATTTCAAAAATCCATGATCTTTAAATACCCGGAGAAGACAAATTTGGGGAGAAAAACATTAGTAAGTGCTCGAATTTCCCCAGATGGATATATAAAAAAGTAAAAAACATTATATGAATATATTTTAACCACCCAATTTGAAGCACGTATATAGTGTTTTAAATTCCTACTGAAATTTACATTAATAGCTATTCTTCAGAGGAAGCTAAAATATTTCTTTATGGATGTTTAGATCAAATTTAGTGGCTATCATAGTTGAATAAATGTCTACCAGTTTTTATGAGAATACTCCAAGCAAATAATCATGTAACATAAGCCCAAGTCAGCCACCCTAAACATATTTTAATTAGGAAGAAAAAATTCAGGAATATTCACAATCTCTCAGAATCATTCTAATTAAAACAAAAGTAGGATGAAATAATTTCTAAATAATTATTTTACAGTATTTTTACACACATCGTTTCTAATCATCATACTGACATTTTATACAGCAGTTTTCTTTTGTATTATTTTAAACACCATTCAATATTCATCTAAGGAAGTAACACTTTCCTAAGAGTTCTTTACTCATTAAAACTGTAAAACCTTATCATGCTGTAAGTATGAAAATAGCAGTGAGGAAAAGACAGGAAGTTTACTAAGCAACTTTAAAAAAAAAAGATGAACTGCTGTTTATATTGTAGTGATGTTGAACCGTGCTAGGAGGTAAGGTTACAGTAATATTTCCAGTTCTATACACAAAGAAGAAAAGGAGGGGGAGGGAAGAAAAGGAAAGCAGAGGAGACAGAAGGGGAGGGAAGGGAAAGAGGGAAGACGAAGGAAGGAAAAGAAGAAAGGAAGGGAGGTGCGGAGGGAGACCAGGCTAAGAAATGGGGGAGGAAGACCTTGGCAGTGGGGGAGAAATTGTAAGGACACTCCTTGACTCCCCCTAGTGGACATGCAAGAAATTGCACGACAGACTGCCCAGTGAGGACAGTATTTACAGAACAAGTGCAGTGGTGGCTGGGGCGGTGCAGTAGGAGAGGTGATTCAGACAAAGCGGAGAAGAGGGGAGGCCAGAGCCAAGTGCTCTGAAGGTGAAGGCCTCAGAGCCGCTCAGCTCTCCCTCGGGTCAGCCGGCATATCTGAGCTTCTGCACAGCTAAGACCTTGAGGGAAGAGCACCCACACGTGAGTACCTGTGGGCAGGACCGCAGCTAAAGGAGATTACTCGGTTACTGCCCCAGGTCTCACGCTCGCAGCGGTCTTCCTCTTCACGCTCTTTCTGTTTTTGCCCACAATAACGCAAGTGGACAAAGAGGAAATCACACAGAAATACACCTGCATTATATGCTTTTAATGTGTACGTAAGCAACAAATAGGAGTCAGAAAAATCGGCCGGGAAACAGGGAAGTAAATCAGATTTTAAATCAATCAACGCTCTTGTGTGAATTACACGTACTACGCAAAATACTCCTTCTGTTATAAGCCTTGTTATGTAATTATGCCAAAAAAAGATACATTTTAAGAGATTCCCCTCAATTTTACAGCTTTCACAATCTTGAACTAGATCAGGAAAAGTCTGCTTTCCACCGTGGATATTAACAACTCAGAAAATCTAATGAATAAGCAAACAGGAAGCCCACACAGACACACACAAAAAAGCTAGTGAAATATCTGACTAAAATTACTGTATATCAGTAAAAGAAAAACACGTGTACAAGCTCAGTAGTGAGAAAAATAACCTCCCAAACAGTGCATTCAAAGCAGGAATATCACTTACATCAAGCTTCAGCACAGTAAGAAGCAATACTGAAAAACAACAATGGCTTTTGTCAATAAAATTTAAATTATTAACTTAATCTAGAAGAATATGTTAAATATCTGCCTCTGATTATGTAAATATCAAAACACAAAAATAATATGCTCAGTAAACAGTCTCCACATCACTCAACAACGTCCATGCGAACCGCCGCCGCCGCCTGACTCTCTGCTTCCCCTTCTGCGGCTCGTTACAGTGCTACAGGGACTCATCGCTGGCTGCCTCTCGCCCTGTCCCTTAACTGCCCTCTAGGCACTATCCTTGTAATCACTGAAATGTTCTTAGCTTGGCCAGGTGCTCCCGAGGGCATCGGATAGATCTCCATGGTTTAGGAATCAAAGCATACAATCAGTACGTCCAGGTTTGAAACGCCAGAGGGGACAGGACTAATATTGTTTGCATTATTAAAATCTGTGTTCCCTGATCCTTCTGTAAACTTACATTTGTGGTCTCAGGGTGGGGTCAAACATCCTTTGTCCTTCAAGGTCTTTGACAAATAAAGGATTACTCATGTATGTGTCCAAATGTGTGTACATATGTGAACACTAACACACATCCATAAAAAATGAACTGCGTACCAGGAAAAAAAACCCTCACATTTACATAAGTTTTAAGTCTCTTGGAAAAACAAATCAGTTATTTTTATGGAAAGTAATCTAACTCAAGTTGTGTAAGTCCCTTTGATTCACAAAGGCTCATCTGAATATTCTAAGTATCCCTTAACAAAATGTGTGAATGAAATTTCTTTTAATTAGTTACATCTGCAGCCCAATTCTTAATAGGCTTCTATTACAATGATAAATATATACAGCAGCATCGATAAAAAATACAAAATAATTCATTTGTCTTCAAGGGAGAATATGAAATTTATACAATAAACTCTTAAGTGTGAAAATAAAATTCTCCTAGAACCTAGGCATTATTTTTATAATTTGTATAGCTGAGCAAAATGCTTATTAATAATAGATTAAGCAGTTGTAGCCAGCCATATAAATTGGCAGTTGATTAAAAAAGGATCTGAAATTACAGTCTTACAGTACCACACAAAAGCAACATTTTCACTTGTAAAATAAAACAGAAAGCTAAACTTTGAACTGCTTAGTCCAACCAATACCTGCAGGACATAAAATCACATCGATATTATGCATGTGTGCGTGCACGCGCACACACACACACGTGGCCCAACCAATACCTGCAGGATATAAAATCACATCGATATTATATATGTGCGCGTGCACACACACACGTGGTCCAACCAATACCTGCAGGACATAAAATCACATCGATACTATGTATGTGCGTGCACGCGTGCACACACACACACACACAAACTCACACAGACAACTCAAATAAAGAAAAACAAACATTCAGTGAAAGAAGACCAGACAAATTACACAGTAGTCCTGAGAAGGGGGGGGAAAGTCTAGTCTTTTTCACATTTTTTGTTGCATTCAAAACCTTCACATACACAATAAATTCAAGCTCATTTACTCAGATACCACATGGTGCTATTTATGGATGAGGGTGAGAAGTCGATAGTGGTCTGGATCATCTCGGTGCTCTGCTCACAAGCCATTTCTACGGCCGAGCGGACAGACACACGTCCAATTGCAAGGCAGACTTTAAGTATTCTATAAGCTAATAAATATTCTTCCAAAGAGTAAACTTGTATTTATTTTATTTTAGCCTGATTAAATTATGTTTATGATATTTAAGTTCCGATCCAGATTAATGAAAACCATGCATTTTCTAAGCACACGCGTATACGTGTGCTACATTTGTATAACACTCTGAAAGCTCCAGTGAACTTCGACAACACGAGTGATGAATGGCTCACGGGGCTTCAGTGTAAAAGCTAAAATACATTTTAAAATAAAATGACTGAATTTGGGGAAGCACTAACTTATGGAATGTATAAGAACTCATGTAACGGTACAATTTTTTACACAATTCAGTAATCACTAGTATTCCTCACCTAATACGGAATTTTAAAGAGTAAACAATTTGCAATGAAACAGAAGAAATAATGGCATTCCTACACACTGATCAAAGAGGACACAGTGAAAAGAGCACTTTTCAGTCATTTTAGAAAGACGTTCTTTTAAAAATAACGATGCTAGATGACTAAGCACACGAAATAAGAAAAATGTACAGGGCAGCTCATTTATAGTAATTCAACCTTCATCTTCTGATTTAGTTACTGTAAAAAATCTATTATAAGTTCAATTTGGTAGTGAACTGTAGCCATCTACTGGAAATGAACAGTTAAAGCAAATGCTCAGTATCATGTTTCTCTCTAAGAAACCCGTAGTCTTTGTGCTTAATTTAGTGGACCAGAAAAATGAACAATCCCAGATACAGTAAGATAAAATTTATTATATCAGCCTCACAATCTCAAACCTATAAAGATAAATGATTTAGTAGTTTAATATGTTATTTTTAATGTAATTTTCTATTTTCTATATAAATAGCTTTCCATCACTAGGAGATTTTCTTGGTCTTATTAACCTATGTATTCCAAGACTTACATTCTTAAAACATGTAGCTACACAAATTCCAAAACTATTACTAAAAGTAAAGTCCGAATACTCAGCAAGTGCCTTTAGTGACCAAATTGTAAGGTAAATGTAGAATCTCAGTTTGAGTACCGCATTTTACTCAACCTGGCATTGAAAGAATTTTCAAAAAACTGAAAACAAAAACTGAGGGAAAAAACGTCTGGCCAAAACACGGCCTTAATTTTTGTGAGAGAGATCATCTAAAATGAAAATTCTGTATAAATACCAGATTTATTGCCAAATTTACTGCATGATCAGACTAGTGGAAAGACTTAGGGTGCTAAGGGCACTATAGGTAAATAATGTCATTCTTGATGGGCAAGAAATGAAAACTGTAGTCTATATTTTATAGTTCCTCAAATATCCTTCACCATCAATGATCTCACGGTACGTCTACTACCAATTTCTTTTTTAAGATATAAATGCTCAGTATTGGAATTATTCCACGAATTATCAAGATCTAACATAACCACTACAATGAAATGATTTAATTTCAGTTATTGCTAATGATGCTTAACAGTCAGTAACTGAGCATTGCTTAAAATTATTTCAACAGACATAAATGTCATCAAACCAAAAGAATCTACTGAATAACATATTAGTATGTTCGTGATAAAACACGGACCAACAAGGTAAATTTGAACTTTTTCAAAATCAGAAAGAAGCTAAAATAGCTTGTTTTATTTCTTTCAAATAACGTATATGCTATTTAAACAAATTATAAGGAAGTACTTAGTATACATGATTATATTAGTTTGAAAACATTTTTACTTGAAATAATTAATGTATGAACTGTATGAGAATTAAATTTTTCAAACTTGTTGATTTTCAATGTCACTATTTTATAAAAGACATTACTGAAATGGAAATGAATTCACTGTAAATCAGTATATGATGGTGAAACCCATTTAATTTCTAAAACCCACTACAAAACAGATACCATCTTTATGGCTGGTAACATTAGTTCTGCAAATATATTAATATTATACTTAAATGGGGAAAAATTCTCTTAATCTTGAAACCAAAGATATAAAAAAGGCCCGGTATTTTCCAGATGTTTAAACATAAACTCATATTACTAACTTCAGTTGGCAAGTGGCAGTTTTAATAGCTACAAGATTCCACAGTTACTCAAGATACGGAAAATTGAGACCATGCCTCTTGAATAAACTTTTAACATGATTCGACCTGAAATCCCTTCTAACTAAAACAGCATAATCTATAAAAGCCAAGCTGGGAAAATTTCAAAGAATATTCATAAAATTTCAAAGCAAGCAGCACGTGTGATTGGAACACACATATCCAGGACAACTGCACTGATGTCAATTTCCCTACTGCAGCCAACTACGGTTATCTTGAGAGACTTAATTTGGTCCAATAAAATGTCAAGGCACACAAACCAATTTCAATGAACTCTCTAAAACCCAAACACAGATTAAACATAAGGCATGGACTCCAAGATAAATTATTCAACAAATTTCAAACCTCTAGAATTTTCACGTTTTCTGCCAGTCCATGTTTGACAGGGTAATCTTTGCTAACAACCTCCCTTGTCCTTATGCAATGTTTCCACTCGTAGCTTATATGACGGGTACACAACACGAGCATACCTTTAGTCCAAACTCACTAATGACCGGTAATAAACACTGAACCTACCCTCTATGTGAAAAGGTAACTGGGATCGAGGAAACTGAAAATACCAAAGGCGGCACTAAAATGTGTTGTTTGCACTAGTTCTGATTTATGAAAGACTTTTGCCAAGAGTTCTTTGTTTTGATTTTTCAGACCAAGGGGGGAAGCACCTTGTGAAGTTGTAATATGAAACTAATGGGGAAAAGCACAGTACCTAACAAGCTTTTCTATTGTTTAAATTACAAAACTCACCCCAACTGATGCATTAGAATAACATAATGTTGCCCTCTACCGGCACCTCATGACTTTTACACCTAATCCCGCCGTGGTTTAAATTTAAGTTCTCAGCATTGGAGAAAAAAAATAAATA